>JAVTVY010018721.1:0-74535 GCA_036873755.1 Hanleya hanleyi | reverse complement strand
GGGTGGAAGACGAAGTGCTGAAGAGTGTACCTGCCTCGTTCAAGAAACAAGCTGGCCTGGTATTACAACGGATGAAACAGAATCCTAACATGACTTGGAATGACAAAGGCGAACTCCTGGTACAGAATCAGGTGGTCCCCGGCACCCACATGACGGATTTAGTGAATGATCTGATGCGTCAACGCAGATCGCACACCGATCCCCGAGGATGGGAGGTCTTCGCTCAAGGCTTGAAAGACATGCATGTACCACAGGAATTGGTGGGGAACCCCCACCGCTGGGCCTTTATGCAGCAAACCCAGCAATCGCCGAGTCGTGCACCACGACTCTCACCACAACCTTCTTGGGAAGCCGACTGGGAACCGGAGTCACCCCCAAAACTCCACCACCATCACAACGGGCACCTTCTTTTCAGACCTTTAAAAAACCACCCTCGATCAGGACACCCCACATCTCCAGAGCCGTGACACGTAGCAAGTCAACGCGACGAACACGATGCCGGACACAACCGCCCAAGGCCTGGAAGACCTATTAAAACCAACAGCAGCAGCAGGACAGCTCAGTCGCCATGTTTTACCTGACCCTACCCAGTAACAGTTCGCTGGATGTGTTTCCTGACAACACCGTGCCAAGTACGTCACCCAGTTACCGCAACCGTTACATTTACCTGGCCGGTGGGAATGCGGCCTCGTGGATATCCAATACCCTTACTCGTGGTACAACGTGCGAGCCAATGAAGTGTGGTACGAGGTGACCTACGAAGGCAAAACACCCGACTCACCCTGCCCGAAGGCCAATACGATACCCCCAAAGAGTTCATGGGTGGGCTGTCAAGACTGATGCATTATAAGGCGCTACGGGGGGTGACGAATACTTCAAGACCCATCAAAGCCTATCCCTTCAAGAATCACGTGAACTTCGATTACAACGCACACAACGACAAGGCACAGCTTATCGTCTCCGGCAAGGCGAGTGTCGTATTGAGTCCTATCCTACAGCAAATGCCGGGTTTCGATCTAAATACGTTCGCTGGTCCCACCGAACACCATGGCGAGATGCCGATGGATATGAAGTCGGGTATGTACGGACTCTACGTCTACTCGGACGTGGTGGACAACCACATCGTGGGCGATATCAACACACCTCTGTTACGGATGGTCCCCATTAAAAAGACGTATGGAGGTCAAGTCACCCACAGTTTCACCCACATGCTCTACTTGCCCGTACGACAAGCTGACATCAACACGATCACGGTGGATATAAGAGATGACACGGGACGACCGGTGGCATTCGAACGAGGAAAAGTGGTGCTGACACTTCATTTTCGACAAGCACGTGCTCCCCACTTTGCATAATGAAAGTACCTTACGAGTGCGATGCACGCAGCTATGCCGACTATTATGCCCAACAGGCCGGAGGTGGCTTTCCGGTATTTAGCGGTGCACGCATGCAACGAGGACATGGTCTGGGGAACATACTCGGCAGCATTGTGAAAACGTTCCTGCCCTTGGTGACGCGTGGGGTGAAAGCAATCGGCAAACAAGCGGTACGCAGTGGACTGCAAGTGGCCGGTGATGTCTTGGGGGTACGGCACCCAAAGAATCCTTGAAACGGCGGGCCAAAGAAGCGGGAGGCGTCTTGGTGGCCAAAGTACAACGCACCGTAGGGAATAAAAGAGCTGCCCCACCGAGACCACGCACCAGTCGACGACCGACCCAGCGACGACGCATATCGAAGAAGACAAAGGATATCTTTTCTTAAAACATGGCCTTAATCCACGCCGAGTCCTGCCCCTCCACCAACAGTAAATTTGATTTGTGGACCGTGCCGCCCACACAAACCAGTGTCGAACAAGGATTATGGGTGGAGCATCTCCCGCTCTCCAGCATCAACGAAACCGGGCCCATCGAGTTCACCATCAGTAATGCGAATACGGCCTATGTGGATTTAGCCCATACCCACTTGTATGTGAAAGCCAAGGTGGTCAATGGAGCTGGCACCAGAATCGCTGACCAAGCAACGGTGGGCCCGACGAATCTCTGGCTGCACTCGATGTTTCAGCAGGTGGATATTTTCTCAGCGACAAACTCATCAGTGACTCCACCAACACGTACCCCTATCGAGCCTACATCGAGACACTGTTGTCGTATGGCCGAGAGGCTAAAAAATCTCAGCTGACAACCGCTTTATTCTACAAGGACACGCCCGAGCACATGGACACGGCGGACAATGGGGGATATAACAAACGGAAGGCTTTCACTGCGAACAGTGCTTCGGTGGATATGATGGGTCGACTGCATGCAGACATGTTCATGCAAGACCGGTACCTCTTGAACAAGATCCCATCAAAATCCGACTGATACGGGCACCTCCGACCTTCGCCTTAATGGCCACTAACGTAGAGGGGCATGCAGCGGACTATAAGATTGTCATCCAAGACGCAGTCCTGTATGTCCGAAAAGTGAAACCGAATCCAGCCGTTCAATTGGGACACATGAAAGCCTTGGAAACAAAACCAGCCCAGTACCCTATCCGACGTGTACAAACCAAAGTGTTCTCTGTGCCTGCTGGAAATATGAGCGCCATCAAAGAAAACCTGTTCCTGGGGGAACTACCCAAGCGATTGATCCTGGCCTGTGTGGAAAATGCCAGTTTCAGCGGAGCCTACCCAGAGAATCCGTTTGACTTTCAACATTTCGGCATCAATTTTGTGGCCCTGCATGTGGATGGACAACAGATGCCAGCCACGGCCTTAACACCGAACTTTGGGCGGAGGAATTTCATTCGAGCCTATCAGAGCCTGTTTACAGCCACCGGTCAAATCAACCAAGACGAAGGGAATTTCATCAGTCGGGAGGACTACGGGAACGGATACACGTTGTTCTGTTTCGATCTGACCCCCACCTTAGAGAACGACCATCAGCTGGCCCTGGCCAAGCAAGGCAACTTACGGTTGGAAATCCGCTTTGCACGAGCCCTGGCGACCACCGTCAATGTGATCTGCTACGCCGAGTTTGACAACATCATTCAAGTGGACAAGGCGCGCAACGTCCTGTGTGACTTCTCCACCTAACATGGATACAGACCAGATAACCACCGTGCTGGAGAATGACCCAGAGACACGTAGGGTCTTTCAGGGGGTGTTCGCCCGAGATGTGTTTCCATTAGACCGTATGTATCCGGCTGCTTACGTTCTCAACACGGACCCGATGGATCGACCCGGTGAACACTGGGTGGCCGTGTACTTGACAGAACAGCAGGGGGAATACTTTGACCCGTACGGCCTGCCACCCCTCCATCCCGATTTAACAGGCTTCATGGATCAAGGCACAGAGACGTGGTGTTGGAACAGTCAAACGTTGCAAAGCCTGACCAGTGGCGTGTGCGGACAATATTGCTTGTTTTACCTGTACCATCGATGCCGGGGAAGACCCTTATCTCCTATCGTAAAGACGTTTGACGAGTACCCCCAGGCCGAGGACCGCGATGTACTCGTCTATGACTGGGCCGCCCATCATTTCAATGTACAAGCCCCGTTCTGGGCTTAAGTTAATGACAAGCCCCTTGTTCTGGGCTTAAGTTAATGACAAGCCCCTTGTTCTGGGCTTAAGTTTACAAGCCCCTTGTTCTGGGCTTCAATGTACAAGCCCCTTGTTCTGGGCTTCAGTTAATTACAAGCCCCTTGTTCTGGGCTTCAGTTTTCACGTCGTTGTTCTCACGTTGTTGTTGTTCACTGAATAAAAAAAAAAAAAAAAAAAAAAAAATGAGATCTCACCAAAAAACCCTGTCTTGTGTGTTTTATTCCTAATGCATCCATGCCCAATGTGGAGATTCAGTCAAACTGAACTCAGTGGTGTAGGTGGGGGCCAAAATGTAACCCATCAAGGTTAGAATGCAAGAGCACTATAGTAAAAAATAGAGAGCCAATGAAATCAGCCTACAGACCAAGAACGTGTTTTTGGTCTAGGTTTGGAGCGGGCATTTCATTGAGGTACGTGTATACGGTGAGTGAAAAGACTCGTCCAACACGTATAGATTATGTTGATGACTATAAGTTCTAGGTAACCCATCAAGGTTAGAATGCAAGAGCACTATAGTAAAAAATAGAGAGCCAATGAAATCAGCCTACAGACCAAGTACGTGTCTTTGGTCTAGGTTTGGAGCAGGCATTTCATTGAGGTACGTGTATACGGTGAGTGAAGAGACTCGTCCAACACGTATAGATTATGACTATAAGTTCTATGAGCATAATGCATGAAAGTGGCTTTGAACACCGTATTAGCCAATCAGTGACCGAGAATGGAGCCAAAGCTAACCCATCCATGTCCAGAAAACATTACCCGGGTGTACAAGAACCCAGATGTAGGCGCGGACGTCAGCGAAAGCACACCGTGAATACCCCAATTCGATTGGCTGATTGTTCGACCGCTGATTGGTTCTTTTTCTCGACCGCTGATTGGCTCTTTTTCTCGACCGCTGATTGGTCCAAATGGACCTGCCCATCTTTCCCAGCGCGCGCACTGCCGGGGATGACGCGAGATGACGCGCGCGCGCGCGCGCGCGCTGCGGGGCGCTAGGGCGGGGCGGGAAAACACCCCGGCGGTTGAACATTGGAACTCTTGTGGGTTTGGAGGATGAACATACGGACGTCTAAGGGAAAAAATTGGAACTCTTCTATGTTTGGAGGTAGTGTTTAGTGAAAACCCGGAAGTGACGTGACAACCCACGTGACCTGCGTATATACTCCTGTAAAATAGAGCCGATTTTATTTCTTTGGAAGGGGTAAGGTCAATAGGACTTGCACTTTTTATACTACTAAACTGTGAAGTAGATTACATCTTACATAGGCCTTAAGGCCGTGATATGCATATGAAGTATTCTGGGGCATGGTCAGTACTTCCCAATTTTCCCTTCGTCTACTACTCGCCGATTTTTTTTTATTATTATTTATTTATTTATTTATTTATTTATTTCCTCGAGAGCTTTAAAATAAGACCTCACTCTACCCAATCGGGCCACTAGTGCTCCACCTAGACTCCAACATGTCCACCCCGTATGGATTTATACATACTAATATCCCAGTATATGAGTGTATATGGGTCTATATGGATCTATATGGATCTATATACAAGCCTACCCGGTACTTTCATAGTTTTTTCCATCGTATTCTACATGATCAACCTCATAGCTCATAGTAAAAGCCATAAAAAAAACCGACCACCCCTATACCCATACAGGCCAAATATAGCGGGACATCATCTTCGCCTGTGAATTGGTCTAGTCCGAGTTGTCTCCCTTGCATCAAAACGTATAGATGGCGCTGTGGTTTGAACGGCGTTATTATCCGGGCAAATTGACCTTGAGCAGCCATTTTGTTAGCGTTTGTTACATATAACAGACCTGTACGGAATATTTCCACTTTAAATCGTTCATACCCAACAAAATTATATCAAACTAATTCATGCATTCATATCTAAGTCAGAGTTGAGTTGGCCTTGCCGGGAATATTCCATTCAGAGCCGACTGATCAGCCGACTGGGCGATGCATTTTCTTGCTGTTTTACCGCGCCCCGGGTAGGCATACGGAGGACGATTTCACTGATCATTGTGTTGTTTTCTGAGCTGGGGAACATTCTCTGTCGCAGTTTATAACGGAACTTTCTTCCTTTCGGTGTCCGCTGAGATCAATAATGTGACGAAACTCTGCATCATTCATCGCCTGCATGTACCCGTCACACGTGGACTGTAATCGAGGGAGTGTGCTGTGTTGTGTTCGAGCGGACGTATAAATTTGTGTGATATCAGACAGGAAACGTGAAAATTGATATTCTTTCACAGATTTCGAAGTGTATACAGTTCTGGTGAGCTGAACGCAGCCTTTATGAGCAGCGATTGAACGATGATGTAGGCCACCGAACAGGTTTTGTGGAATCAACATTCTGTAACACTCCCCACTCCCCCCTTGACTGGAGGGATTTTATCGGACATCTGCAGTACGGAACGCTATTTGTTGCATACATTCGCTTATCGTGGCAGTCCGTATAATTTGTCAATTTTGTGTTTGGTTTCGTGAGAGAGGACGACATTGGTTTTCATCAGTGCAAAACTCCCGCCCCCCGACCCGCACCACAACAGTGAAAGCTGGTGGATGAAATTCTACTCCACGGGAACGGTAACGAATGAATGGAATATCTTACCAAACTCTCAGGTAGGATGTGGGTTTCAGGAGTTGACCGGGTGTGACAATTTCTTTATAATGATTTGTGATAAAAGCGGGTAAAACCTAATGTCAAAATCTCGTTGAAGGTCACGGAGATGTCGATTTATTGCTGATCAGCTGATTTCCAGGACAGACAGACATTATCTCGGCTCTTTTCTCTTCGAAATTCTTGTAATTTTCTCAATACAAATAAATATTTAAATTGACTCTGAGTTTTCTGTTGGCATTATTTCAGCAATATTATGCACTAAAAATCTGAATGGAAAACCCAGTACACTGGAAATAAATGGATTTTTCTGGCTAAAAATACGTCAAGACTACAGCTTACACCCTTATAATATTTTCCTGAAAATTGTAACGGGTTTATCGAAATAAAACTAGGAAATTTTTTATCTTTGGGCAATGGTACAGCGCTATACAGTGGGGAAGCATATCTTGCACTGAGTGACACGGGCGGCCATCTTGCACCCATCCACCACCCACCCACCCAATGCCGCCATGTTGCACCCATCCACCACCCACCCACCCAATGCCGCCATCTTGCACCCATCCACCACCCACCCACATTAGCCGTGTAGACTATAAATAACGCGTAGTATGTTCCCATTTATTCACAAAATACAATGATGAGTACAAGACGACGAACACTGTTCACCCACCACCCTCGAGATCCGAGAGAGGTGGTTAGCCGTGAAGATGAGGGTGGAATCACCCTAATTACAAGCTTTCAGCAGGTGATTGAAGACGAAGCCATGATAAGACCAGAAGAACTGGAAGAGCTCCGGCGAGATGTAATAGCAGAAGAAGATGCAAGAAGACGAAGTCAACAACAACAAGACGAAGAAATCAGCAGGATGGATGCCATAGAAGAAAATGATGATACGACGGATGGAGAACAAGACGAGCTTCCGTGGTTAAATAGTACTAATAGACCTCCAACAACAACAACAACAAGTACACAAACACCGATTATAACAACATCGGCTTCCGAAACTCCGATTATAACGACTTCAACTTTCCAAACAACACAACAACCATGCTCTTGGGCCGAAGTAACCCGCCTCAACGAACGGATTAACGCCATGCAGGAAGACATGAATCTCATGGAAGCTGAGATTTCAAAACAGCAAAAAGAGCGACATAAAGAAGAGAAAAAAATCAAAGTGTAGCGTGTGTACAGATGAAGAGAGTCAGTACGCTGTATTGCCGTGTGGTCATTTATGCATTTGTAAAGATTGTTGGGTCACGCTAACGTGTGTAGGAGACATGTGCCACTGCGTTGAAGCAGGCGAACAACATTTAAAAATCAAGTGTCCAATCTGCAGGAAGCATGTAGGTGGAATAAAAAGAATCTACCGCTCATAAAACAAGTGTCGTAACACTTTCAAAGGCCCTTTTCAGGGCCACCCATCTTTCCGGAAGAGGAAACTTCTATCAAAAAAGCACAAAAAATTAACACCAACGCCCATCATCCTCTCCCCAAAGAAAAAAAAAATTTTAAATTTTTTTACCATTTTTTTTTGAAATTATTGAAAAAAATGGGGGGAGGGAGGGGGAGGGGGGAGGGTTGATGGAAGAGCCAAAAAAAATTTTTTTTTTTAAATTTACAAAAAAAGGAAAAAAAGATTCATGGAGCCAAAAAAAATCTTTTTCATTTTCTATGTTTTTTTTACAATTAAAAATTGAAATTATTGAAAAAAAGGGGGAAAAGGGGAAATTGGAGGGGGGGACAAGGAGTATGGGAAGGTTGATGGAATAGCCAATCTAGGGAAGCCCCTAATGGACCAATGGGGTCGAGTGAGGTATCGATGTGAAGCTTAGGTGAAGGGGCATCCGATGGACTGGGTGTGGGGTTGAATTAGGGTCATTCTGCGCATGCGCGGCGACCGAAGGGTATGAAAATAGCCTTTTTGGAGCTAGGGAAGCCCCTAATAGACCGATGGGGTCGAGTGAGGTATCGATGTGAAGCATTCATGAAGGGGCATCTAATGGACTGGGTGTGGGGTTGACATATCGGCCTTCTGCGCAATTTAAAAAAAGAATGAACACTAGCAAGCAATAGAATGAACACTAACAAGCATTTTTTTAATTTTCTACTATTTTTATTAACACAAATACAATGAACGTGTTCACAAGGGTATTGAATTTTTATATACAATTATATCTGAGTATTGAATTTTTTAATACAATTAACAGTAAAAAAAACTGAATTTTTAATACAATTATACGCTCTCAAGCCACTTCAATGAATGTGTGTAGGAATACGGTAAAATGTTTTTCAACACTTGTTCTGAACTACGCAGACCGGAAGTGACGTCATACACCTGCGCACAACCGTGATGGAAAAAACCCAGAACCAAGTCAGTACATGCATTCCATACAGGCAGACGAGGTCAAAATACTCGCTTCTGATTGGCTGTCAAAGGTGACGATATGCAAATTTTTGAGGTCAAAGGTCAATGGTAGTGAACATACACACTCTATACTGGATATGACCTTGAACTGATCACGTGACCTCCCCGTGATGACAAATACCCAGAACCAAGTCAGTACATGCATCCCATAGTCCCAGGTCACGCCCGATTCACGCAGACCGGAAGTGACGTCATACACCTGCGCACAACCGTGATGGAAAAACCCCAGAACCAAGTCAGTACATGCATTCCATACAGTCAGACGAGGTCAAATATCGCTTCCTGATTGGTCGTCAAAGGTGACGATATGCAAAATTGAGGCCAAAGGTCACTGGCAGTGAATATACAC
This sequence comes from Hanleya hanleyi, assembly GCA_036873755.1. Taxonomy (NCBI): domain Eukaryota; kingdom Metazoa; phylum Mollusca; class Polyplacophora; order Lepidopleurida; family Hanleyidae; genus Hanleya; species Hanleya hanleyi. Next base: position 65,552 of record JAVTVY010018721.1, on the reverse strand, counting down.
ACCTATACTGGATATGACCTTGAACTGATCACGTGACCTCCCGTGATGACAAATACCCAGAACCAAGTCAGTACATGCATCCTATAGTCCCCAGGTCAAGCCCGATTCACGCAGACCAAGTGACGCTTCACACCTGCGCACAACCGTGATGGAACCCAGAACCAAGTCAGTACATGCATTCCATACAGGCAGAGATTTCCAGAGGTCAAAATACTTCGCTTCTGATTGGCTGTCAAAGGTCAGGTAAGTCAAAGTGCTCCGCAAAGTAGCAAATGGAATGGTACACCCTTCCCTAAAAATCCACTCCTTTTATACGTTTTTCTACAATCCACCATCTTGCACCCATCCACCACCCACCCACCCCATGCCGCCATCTTGCACCCATCCACCACCCACCCACCCCATGCCGCCATCTTGCACCCATCCACCACCCACCCACCCCATGCCGCCATCTTGCACCCATCCACCACCCACCCACCCCATGCCGCCATCTTGCACCCATCCACCACCCACCCACCCCATGTCGCCATCTTGCACCCATCCCACCACCCACCCACCCCATGCCGCCATCTTGCACCCATCCACCACCCACCCACCCCATTCCGCCATCTTGCACCCATCCACCACCCACCCACCCACACGCATGCGCACAAAACCAATTCTGACGTCACAACAGGTTCTGCGCATGCGCAGTGAGGCGCTGTTGACTCCATTTAGCCTTTGTATACTACTTGCATGATTGGTGCTCAGGCGAAATGTCGAGACGTTTTACAAACTTCGCGAAGAGAAAGTTTGAAATGTTTTGAAGAAAATGTCGTTTGTTTGACAAAGGTAATAAATAAGTTACCTTTCTCTGTGCTTGTTGGGGGGGATTTATCAGTCTTGCCAGCGAAAAGATCGTATAAAAGCTTGTTCGTTGCGCTCAATCGTTTTTATACGATCTTTTGGCTGGTTCGCCTTATAAATCCCCTAACAAGCACAGAGACCAGTAACATTTACAGTTCTGTCGGCATATTAAAAGAGCTCCTATGTTTAGATGGGTAAATGGCCCCAGAACAAGTGCGGTGGAAGTGCCAAAAATAAAATATCACATATACATGAAATTGTTCAGTTGGCATGAAGTACAATATTATATTGTATACTTGGAAACGTTTCAAGGCACTAAGTATCATCATTCTCGAATAACAGGGCCGTAAAGTAGTGCATTCGTGCAAAATCGCCAATTTTGAGGCGAAAACACCTCATATTTCTTTCTATAAACATATGAAGATAAACGATAACCAGAACCAGCTTGATACCGCATACTCGCTGTTCCAATACGTAGTCGTAGACCAAATCTGGTTCTGGTTATCGTTTATCTTCATGTGTTTATAGAGAACAATAAGAATTGTTTTCACCTCAGAATTAACTACTTCGCACGAATGCACTACTTCACGGCAATGTTATGTAAAGGAGAAAGGCCGAGTAACTGTACATTCGTGAAAAAGAATCGACAAGGCGCGAAGCGCCGAGTCGATTCTTTTTCACGAATGTACAGTTACGAGGTTTTTCTCCGACTTAAACGTTAGTCCGACGATAATGTATTTACTTCTTCGTCTTACACGAAGAATGAAATGAGCTATGCCAAACCGAACAAATTGCCATGATATAGGCCCAGGTAATTACATGTCTGGAACCATTCGAACAAGAACTGCAAAGGGCCAAGTACGCACACTGGGCCCGATTGACGGCGTCCTACATGATGGACAGTCCATCACATGGGAAGGAATTTACGCATACGCCTACCTGGGCTGCTGTTTATCTACTCAACACAGAAAAATCGTTCCCCGATGTCAATGGCGATAAAAATCTTACACAATGGCCGTATTGTGTAACACATCATGGTTGTTTCAGGACAAACAACACATTTGCACACGAAACAAAACTTCCACAACCCGTTTGACTGGTCCGAAACTCTCACGTTATCGTTACAAAGATTTGTAACCAAAAAAATATATGTAATTGATATATACGTATCACAATCTACAATACGTGAAACGCATATGAAGCAAAACATGCAGACATACAAATTACATATCCATATGTCGATACGCATGATCTCATACCAGGCCCATAATTAACGGAATATCTGACAGGAATTCACCTTTACCGGTACACATTTCACTTGTACCCACACATATACGTACGGCAGAAAATTAATGTGTTACGATGTATAGACGCGTCATATTTTGACTGCTTAGTCTGCAATCAACGCCTAGCAGGCGACAACCACAGATTAGACCTGTATTTGAGGCAGTCGGTCTTCTAATGTATGTATATCAGAAGGCATGTAGTGTAACGCTCACAAGAAGAAATCGCGGCCGAATTTAGAGAAACTACAGCCCGCGACTGGACGACTCTTTCGATACCCGTATTCCACATGTCACAATAAACGTTAACATAAATAGAACACTTTTCGGAGTTAAAGGTTTATGCCATTCCTAGATGTATATGCAATTTGCACATTTATTACATTGTATTCGGCATGGTATCTTTCTGGGTTGTGTTTTTTTGCTCGTCTACTTTGTTTTCCTACAGAACATTACTTAATTCCACCTGTTAGTTCCGGCTGAATTGAATAAGTCCAATTCGCTTGTTGCAGTGCTGTTTGGGTTGGTCATTTGTACATTTCAGGAGACCGACATCGAGTAATCTATTGTCCCATTTACTAGTCGTCCGTGTCTTCTTACATGCGTTACCTGACGGACGTGTTTCTCTCCAGAAAAAGAATGTACACTTGCTGTACATTCGTGAAAAAGAATGTACACTTGCTGTATATTCGTGAAAAATAATGTACACCTTTAACAATAGTGTGACGTCACAACTAGCGTTTAATCGAGAATCATGAGACTCTTTTCTGAGTCACTATTAGTATATAACAACCCGCACAGGCCTTATTTTCCAGGAAGGTAACTCTTGGTGCCCTTTTTTCCAGGTTAAAGTATAGGGGGCGCCACATCGTCTTGCGCCAGGGGGCGCCACCAGCTCAAGGTCACGTGGAGGTCAAAAGTAGTTCCGGCAACCTTTAACCTTTGTATTCCTCCGCGGTCTGGTGGTGATGCCGTCACTTCCGCGGACAGAAAGTAGTCCCATGTCAACCAAGTGACTTCCAATGTTAATGTATGCTGGGAATGCCTAAAAAAGAGTATGGGAATAGACGTTTCGTGACCGGGGTGGGTCCCTAGTGGACCGAATGGGTCGAGTGAGGTGTCAAAGTGAAGCGCTCCTCGAGGGCCATTCAGTCATGGGTGGGTGCATGTAAAATTAGGATTTTTTTCCGAAAATATAAAAAGCGAAACACGGACTTTACCCCTAAAATAGGGAAAACCCCTATCAACTCTAGCCAAAAGGGCTAATATCGGTCCCCGGGCTTATCGGGGTATGCCTATCAAGTCAATGGGGTGGGTGCATGTAAAATTAGGATTTTTTTCCGAAAATATAAAAAGCGAAACACGGACTTTAGCCCTACAATAGGGGTCTGTATTATATAATATAAGGGAAAATGCCTGTATGGGGTATGGAGATGGTCAAATTTTTTCGTTTGCTTTACTATGGGTTGTGGGGTCTCGTTTTTCTGGTCTCGCCGAGAAAAACACAATGTAAGGGGTCCCGGAGCGAATCGGTGAAATTGTTGGGAAAAGTCACCGAGGTGTGTATATAGGCTCATACTGGCTATATGGGGGGAGGGGTGGTCAATTTTTTTATGTGGGTGTTACTATGGGTTGTGGGGTCTCGTTTTTCTCGTCTCGCCAAGAAAAACACAATGGGAGGGGTCCCGGAGCGAATCGGTGAAATTTTTGGGAAAAGTCACCGAGGTCTGTATATAGGCTCATACTGGCTATATGGAGGGAGGGGTGGTCAAATTTTTTTGTGGGTGTTACTATGGGTTGTGGGGTCTCGTTTTTCTCGTCTCGCCGAGAAAAACACAATGGGAGGGGTCCCGGAGCGAATCGGTGAAATTTTGGGGAAAAGTCACCGAGGTCTGTATATAGGCTCATATAGCTCCATACTGGCTATATGGGGGTATAGGTTCAACCTGGAAAATTCACACACGTTCATTGTGATATGGGTTGGTTGGATTTGTTTTTCACGTCTCGTCATTTAGAACACGATGGGAAGGGTCTCGGAGCGCAACGGTGAAATTTTTGGAAAAGTTCCATAAAGCCCATATAGTCCCATACTGGCTATATGGGGGTATAGGTTCAACCTCGGAAATTCACACACGTTCATTGTGATATGGATTGTTTGGATTTGTTTTTCACGTCTCGTCATTTAGAACACGATGGGAAGGGTTTCGAAGCGAAACGGTGAAATTTTTGGAAAAAGTTCACCGAGGCCTGGGTAAGCCCATAGGCCTATACTGCATGGCTATGGGGTATAGGCCCATACGGGGTGGACGTTTTGGGGTCTAGGTGAGCCCCTAATGATCCTATGGTGTCGAATGAGGTCTTGTTTTTAAGCTCTCGTGGAGGAGCATCCGCGATTGGTCCGAATGGATCGTGGAAGGTGTCAAAGTGAAGCTTGTGTGGAGTAGAGTCAGAAAGGCGTGTTTTCAAAATGCAAGTCGCGTCAATCTGCGCATGCGCAGTTGGTTGTAGTAAGTCAAGTTGCCATTTTGAGGCAGTGCAGGAAGGTATTTGGTGTCGAGATGGACCATCCTGGGTCCGATTGTGTCGTGGGAGGTGTTATCTTGTAGCTCTCGGGGTGTACATCCAGATTTGCGGGATGTTCACGTCATCTGTGACATCATCGGTGACGTCATCAGTAGTAGAAAGTGGGCATTTTGGGGCAGTGAAGGAAGGTATTTGGTGTAGAGATGGACCATCCATATCTGTCACGCATTATACCATATCTTTGTTGTGTTATACCACATCTGTCCTGCATTATACCATATATGTCCTGTATTATACCATACCTGTCCTATGTTATACAATATCTGTCCTGTATTATACCAAATCTGTCCTGTATTGTACCATATTTGTCCTCTATTATACCAAATATGTCCTGTATTATACCAAATCTGCCCTGTATTTTACAGTATCTGTCCTGTATTACACCAAATCTGTGCTGTATTATACCAAATCTGTGCAGTATCATACAATATCTGTCCTGTGTTATACCATATCTATGCTGTATTATACAATATCTGTCCTGTATTATACAATATCTGTCCAGTATTCTGCAATATATGTTCTGTATTATACCAAATCTGTCCTGTATTATACAGTATCTGTCCTGTATTGTACCATATATGTCCTGTATTATACCATATCTGCTCTGTATTATACAAAATTTCTCTATTATACCATATCTGTGCTGCATTATACCATCTGTCCTGTATTGTACCATATATGTCCTGTATTATACCAAATCTGTGCTGTATCATACAATATTTGCCCTCTATTATACCATATCTGTGCTGTATTATACCATATCTGTCCTGAATTATACCATATCTGTGCTGTATTATGCAATATCTGTCCTGTGTTATACAATATCTGTCCTGTATTATACCAAATCTGTCTGTTTTGTACCATATTTGTCCTGTATTATACAATATATGTTCTGTATTATACCAAATTTGTGCTGTATTATACAGTATCTGTCCCGTATTATACCAAATCTGTACTGTATTATGCAATATATGTTCTGTATTATACCAAATCTGTCCTGTATTATACAGTATATGTCCTGTATTATACCAAATATGTGCTGTATTATACCATATCTGTCCTGTATTGTACCATATATGTCCTGTATTATACAATATATGTTCTGTATTATACAATCGGATAGCCGTTGTCGTGAATAACAACAAGTTCTGCAATGTTCATACAGTTTATTATCTCCAATGATACATCATACCCAGGCTGTGGGAGCCGCCCTGGGCATGTTTAGTGTGTTCACAGCAAAACAAATTCAAATATTCGGATAGCCGTTGTCGTGAATAACAGCAAGTTCAGCAATGTTCATACAGTTTATTATCTCCAATGTTACATCATACCCAGGCTGGGGGAGCCGCCCTGGGCATGTTTAGTGTGTTCACAGCAAAACAAATTGAAATATCAAACACCATGTTTTATTTTTTAACGCACCGTCACATTAGGTACAAGTGTTTACTGAGCTCAAGTCAACGATCAGCATGTAGACATATAGAGTATGTACGGCATGTTATGGTATTCATCAGTTCACGGGTGACGCATTCAGCCGAGGGGGTCGGTCAGCTTGGTAACGAAAAACGTAACATTGGTCACCCTCTCCACTGTCCACTTGGTGTTGGGGCGTTGTTGTTGGGCCCATTCCAAGGGATCCACGGTGTCCAGTTTCTCCAGCATCGTCTCTAGCGACACCCGGTTAATGATGGTAAACGGTTGGTCAAATACCTGGATGTTACTGCTCGGGTAAAAGTATCGGACTTGGACTGTCTCCTTATGCTGCAGCACATAACCAAACGTCATATTCAATTTGAAGGCCGTAGTTTGGTCGTTGAAGATGGCTTCCACGTAGCTACGTAGACGGGCGAGGTCGGTCAGTCGGAAATTGTAGATATCTTGAATAGGGCGATGACGGTTGAAACAGTGCCGTATCATGGACCAATGGCGCCGATAGATGTCACTCACTGGATGGGCGTCCTGTAAGATATCGGTAGGAACATTTATGGGCTCGTCCAGAAAATGTTCGATGTTGTCAGGCGTATGACTCGAAACCGTAACGGTGGGGTCCGGCTGGATATCCAGGCTCTTCTGAACTGTGGGTACAGGCGGGCTCTCTGTGATCGCATCACCAGTGGCGTTCGTCTCCCCGGGCTCATCTTCACGGGGTCCGACCCTCCTGGGTGCCTCTTTAGTGGGAATTTGTCGCCCAAACCGTAGAGACGGGGCATGAATCAAACGCTGATGCCGTCTTAACTGACTGCGTCCTTTGAAGAGATGACCACAATCCTTAGTGTTCCGTCGCGCCCTCGTGGAATGAGCGTTCGTGGCGCAGTAAAGGATCCTTCCGATTAAATGACCGTGCGCAGGTTATGCAAGTATACCGTGCATCGTTGTGCGTGGACGCCTTGTGGCGGTGCAAGTCGTGCAGAAGTTGTGCAAGTGAACATCTTGGTGGTTGACAGAGTGTCAGATGAAACAGCCAGGCCGCTTCCCTTTTATAGCACGCTAGCTGGTGATCTATTTTTAGCACACTCAGTTCAACTATCCCCAAATCGAGGGCCGAGATGTACTGGTGTACGACTGAGCCGCATTGCGTGTGTGTGTTTTTGTGTGTGTGTGTGTGTGTGCAGTGGATTTTACATCCGGGATCTTGTCAACATCTGGGTTTCCCAGTGGGGTTTTTCCATCGTTCCTCCGTCTTCCATCTGGGTACTGTGGTTTTACACCCGTGTCCTCATCTTACATCCGTGTTTTTCATGAGCCGCATTGCGCGCGTGTGTGTGTTTGTGTTTGTGCCCATTAGCGCACAATGTAGAATTACGTTCTCTTCGAAAACTTTCTCTCATCGCATCAATATGCTCAGACCCATTCAAAATAATCACAACCAAGAGACATCAACAACTACAGGCATATTGCGTAATACACGTTTTATTATCCTCACACCATCACCACCACCACCGCCTGGCGTTGACGCCGTCAACGATCAGCATGTAGACATATAGAATGTACGGCATGTTATGGTATTCATCAGTGCATGAGTGAAGCATTCAGCCGATGGGGGTGGTCGGTCAGCTTGGTAACGAAAAACGTGACATTGGTCACCCTCTCTACGACCCATTGTGTGTTGGGGCGTTGTTGTTGGGCCCATTCCAAGGGATCCACGGTGTCCAGTTTCTCCAGCATCGCCTCTAGCGACGCCCGGTTAATGATGGTAAACGGTTGGTCAAATACCCGGATGTTACTGCTCGGGTAAAAATATCGGGCTTGGTCTGTGTCCTTATGCTGCAGCACATAACCAAACGCCAGATTCAACTTGAAGGCCGTAGTTTGATCGTTGAAGATGGCTTCCACGTAGCTGCGTAGACGGGCGAGGTCGGTCAGTCGGAAATTGTAGATATCTTGAATAGGGCGATGACGGTAGAAACAGTGCCGGATCATGGGCCAATGGCGCCGATAGATGTCACTCACTGGATAGTCTTCGTGTAACAGATCGCTAGGAACATTTATGGGTTCATCCACCAAGTGTACTTTGCCCTCCACGTCGTACAAAATCTGGCCCAAGGTCTTGTCGTCGGAATTTGACTGTTGAATTAGGGCGACATCATCATCGGCCCTCGTGCGATGGGTGGGAGTTCCCCCTGTCTCGATATTGGTGCCTACGGGCTCTTCTACCTGCAAACGTGGCTGCGGAACAGGGTGTCGTGTGCGTTGGTGTCGCAGCAACTGACTGGTCAGTTTGAAAAGCCGACCACATTCTTCGCATGGACGCTTGGGTACTTCATGGCGTGCACGTGTGTGGCGCTGTAAATGATCCGGGCGCTGAAACGACAGTGTACATATCGTACAGCTATACCGGGCGGTTCCTTCGTGCTTGGTAGCCTCATGGCGGCGCAAGTCGTGCAGACGAGTGGATGATTTCGAGCAAGTAGTACAAGTGAACATCTTGGTGGTTGACAGAGTGTCTGATGAAATGGCCAGGCCGCTTCCCTTTCATAGCACGCTAGCTGGTAATCTATTTTTAGCACACTCTACCCCAGGTCGAGGATCGAGACTGGTGTACTGGTGTACTGGTGTACGACTGAGGCGCACTGCGCGAGTGTGTGTGTGTGTGTGTATGTGTGGGCTGTGGATTTTACATCCGGGATCTTGTCAACATCCGGGTTTGCAAGTGAGGTTTTCCCGTCGTTCCTCCGTCTTCCATCCGAGTACTGTGGTTTTGCATCCGGGTCTCCATCTTACAGCCGGGTTTTGGACACCTGTTGACCTCAATAATTTGCATATGACCTCTGTGAGGTCACTTGCGCTTCCGTTCACGTGACCGGAACTGACCTTTGGCCCCTGCGTGCGCTGACAAAACAATAAAAATTGCGCGCAGGGGCCAAAGGTCAGTTCCGTTCACGTGAACGGAAGCGGAAGTAGTTTTGAGGTCAACAGGTGTCCAAAACCCGGCTGTAAGACGGGGAACCCGGATGTAAAACCACAGTACCCGGATGGAAGACGGAGGAACGACGAGAAAAACCAACTTGGAAACCCGGATGTTGACAAGATCTCGGATGTAAAATCCACAGCCCACACATACACACGCACTCACACACACACACACACACGCGCGCGGGCAATGCGGCTCAGTCGTACACCAGTACACCAGTCTCGATCCTCGACCTGGGGTAGAGTGTGCTAAAAATAGATTACCAGCTAGCGTGCTATAAAGGGGAAGCGGCCTGGCCGTTTCATCAGACATTCTATCAACCACCAAGATGTTCACTTGTACTACGTGCTCGAAATCGTTCACTCGTCTGCACGACTTGCGCCGCCATGAGGCTACCAAGCACGAAGGAACCGCCCGGTATAGCTGTACGATATGTACACTGTCGTTTCAGCGCCCGGATCATTTACAGCGCCACACACGTGCACGCCATGAAGTACCCAAGCGTCCATGCGAAGAATGTGGTCGGCTTTTCAAACTGACCAGTCAGTTGCTGCGACACCAACGCACACGACACCCTGTTCCGCAGCCACGTTTGCAGGTAGAAGAGCCCGTAGGCACCAATATCGAGACAGGGGGAACTCCCACCCATCGCACGAGGGCCGATGATGATGTCGCCCTAATTCAACAATCAAATTCCGACGACAAGACCTTGGGCCAGATTTTGTACGACGTGGAGGGCAAAGTACACTTCGTGGACGAGCCCATAAATGTTCTTAGCGATCTGTTACACGAAGACCATCCAGTGAGTGACATCTATCGGCGCCATTGGCCCATGATCCGGCACTGTTTCTACCGTCATCGCCCTATTCAAGATATCTACAATTTCCGACTGACCGACCTCGCCCGTCTACGCAGCTACGTGGAAGCCATCTTCAACGATCAAACTACGGCCTTCAAGTTGAATCTGGCGTTTGGTTATGTGCTGCAGCATAAGGCCACAGACCAAGCCCGATATTTTTACCCGAGCAGTAACATCCGGGTATTTGACCAACCGTTTACCATCATTAACCGGGCGTCGCTAGAGGCGATGCTGGAGAAACTGGACACCGTGGATCCCTTGGAATGGGCCCAACAACAACGCCCCAACACACAATGGGTCGTACAGAGGGTGACCAATGTCACGTTTTTCGTTACCAAGCTGACCGACCACCCCCATCGCCTGAATGCGTCACTCATGCACTGATGAATACCATAGCAAGTCGTACATACTCTATTTGTCTACATGCTGATCGTTGACGGTGTCAACGCCAGGTGGTGGTGGTGGTGATGGTGTGAGGATAATAAAACGTGTATTACGCAATGTGCCTGTTGTTGTTGATGTCTCTTGGTTGTGTTCATTTTGAATGGGTCTGAGCATATTGATGCGATGAGAGGAAGTTTTCGAAGAGAACGTAATTCTACATTGTGCACGAATGGACAAAAACACAAACACACACACGCGCGCAATGCGGCTCATGAAAAACACGGATGTAAGATGAGGACACGGATGTAAAACCACAGTACCCGGATGGAAGACGGAAGAACGATGGGAAAAACCCTCTGGGAAACTCAGGTGTTGACAAGATCCCGGATGTAAAATCCACTTCCCACACACACACACACGCACGCACACACACACACACACACACACACAATGCGGCTCAGTCGTACGCCAGTACATCTCGGCCCTCGACTTGGGGATAGTTGAACTGAGTGTGCTAAAAATAGATCACCAGCTAGCGTGCTATAAAAGGGAAGCGGCCTGGCCGTTTCATCAAACACTCTGTCAACCACCAAGATGTTCACTTGCACAACTTGCCAGAAGCAGTTTGCTCGTCTGCACGACTTGCACCGCCACAAGGCCTCCACCCACAACGATGCACGGTATACTTGTATAACCTGCGCACGGTCATTTAATCGGAAGGATCCTTTACTGCGCCACGAACGCTCATTCCACGAGGGCGCGACGGAACACTAAGGATTATGGTCAACTCTTCAAAGGACGCAGTCAGTTAAGACAGCATCAGCGTTTGATTCATGCCCCGTCTCTACGGTTTGGGCGACAAATTCCCACTAAAGAGGCACCCAGGAGGGTCGGACCCAGTGAAGATGAGACCGAGGAGACGAACGCCACTGGTGATGCGATCACAGAGAGCCCGCCTGTACCCACAGTTCATAAGAGCCTGGATATCCAGCCGGACCCCACCGTTACGGTTTCGAGTCATACGCCTGACAACATCGAACATTTTCTGGACGAGTCCATAAATGTTCCTAGCGATATCTTACAGGACGCCCATCCAGTGAGTGACATCTATCGGCGCCATTGGCCCATGATACGGCACTGTTTCAACCGTCATCGCCCTATTCAAGATATCTAAAATTTCCGACTGACCGACCTCGCCCGTCTACGTAGCTACGTGGAAGCCATCTTCAACGATCAAACTACGGCCTTCAAATTGAATCTGGCGTTTGGTTATGTGATGCAGCATAAGGAGACAGTCCAAGTCCGATACTTTTACCCGAGCAGTAACATCCAGGTTTTTGACCAACCGTCATTATCATTAACCGGGTGTCGCTAGAGACGATGCTGGAGAAACTGGACACCGTGGATCCCTTGGAATGGGCCCAACAACAACGCCCCAACACCAAGTGGACAGTGGAGAGGGTGACCAATGTTACGTTTTTCGTTACCAAGCTGACCGACCTCCTCGGCTGAATGCGTCACCCGTGCACTGATGAATACCATAACATGCCGTACATACTCTATATGTCTATATGCTGATCGTTGACTTGAGCTCAGTAAACACTTGTACCTAATGTGACGGTGCGTTAAATAATAAAACATGGTGTTTAATATTTCAATTTGTTTTGCTGTGAACATACTAAACATGCCCAGGGCGACTCTCTCAGCATGGGTATGATGTAACATTGGGGATAATAAACTGTATGAACATTGCTGAACTTGTTGTTATTCACGACAACGGCTATCCGATTGTATAATACAGAACATATATGGTACAATACAGGACAGATATGTTATAATACAGCACAGATTTGGTATAATACAGGACATATACGGTATAATACAGGACACATATTGTATAATACAGCACAGATTTGGTATAATACAGGACAGATACTGTATAATACAGCACAGATATTGTATAACACATGACAGATATTGCATAATACAGCACAGATATGGTATAATTCAGGACAGATATGGTATAATACAGCACAGATATGGTATAATAGAGGGCAAATATTGTATATTACAGCACAGATTTGGTATAATACAGGACATATATGGTACAATACAGGACAGATATGGTATAATGCAGCACAGATATGGTATAATAGAGGAGAAATATTGTATAATACAGAGCAGATATGGTATAATACAGGACATATATGGTACAATACAGGACAGATACTGTATAATACAGGACAGATTCGGTATAATACAGAACATATATTGCAGAATACTGGACAGATATTGTGTAATACAGGACAGATATTGTATAATACAGCACAGATATGGTATAACACAGGACATATATTGTATAATACAGCACAGATTTGGTATAATACAGCACAGATTTGGTATAATACAGGACAGATACTGTATAATATAGGGCAGATTTGGTATAATACAGGACATATATGGTATAATAGAGAACAAATATGGTACAATACAGGACAGATTTGGTATAATACAGGACAGATATTGTATAACATAGAACAGGTATGGTATAATACAGGACATATATGGTATAATGCAGGACAGATGTGGTATAACACAACAAAGATATGGTATAATGCGTGACAGATATGGATGGTCCATCTCTACACCAAATAGCTTCCTTCACTGCCCCAAAATGCCCACTTTCGCTACTACTCCTACTGATGACGTCACCGATGACGTCACAGATGACGTGAACATCCCTCCAATCTGGATGTACATCCCGAGAGCTACAAGATAACACCTCCCACGACACAATCGGACCAAAGATGGTCCATCTCGACACCAAATACCTTCCTGCACTGCCTCAAAATGGCCACTTGACTTACTACAACCAACGGCGCATGCGCAGACTGACGCGACTTGCATTTTAAAAACACGCCATTCTGACTCTACTCCACACAAGCTTCACTTTGACACCTTCCACGACCCATTCGGACCCATAGCGGTCCATCTCTACCCCAAACACACACCCACAAACGCCCCAAAATGACTGCTTTCTATACTACGGGCCAGACTGCGCATGCGCAGAATATTGAAAACGGACGAACTATTAGTCCAGTCGGATGCTCCTCCACGAGAGCTTCAAAATAAGACCTCATACGACACCATAGGATCATTAGGGGTTCACCTAGACCCCAAAACGTCCACCCCGTATGAGCCTATATCCTATAGCCATGCAGTATAGGCCTATGGGCTTACCCAGGCCTCGGTGAACTTTTTCCAAAAATTTCACCGTTTCGCTTCGAAACCCTTCCCATCGTGTTCTAAATGACGAAACGTGAAAAACAAATCCAAACAACCCATATCACAATGAACGTGTGTGAATTTCCCAGGTTGAACCTATACCCCCATATAGCCAGTATGGGACTATATGGGCTATATGGTACTTTTCCAAAAATTTCACCGTTGCGCTCCGAGACCCTTCCCATCGTGTTCTAAATGACGAGACGTGAAAAACAAGACCAAACAATCCATATCACAATGAACGTGTGTGAATTTCCCAGGATGGACCTATCCCTCCCATAGCCAGTATGGAGCTATATGAGCCTATATACAGACCTCGGTGACTTTTCCCAAAAATTTCACCGATTCGCTCCGGGACCCCTCCCATTGTGTTTTTCTCGGCGAGACGAGAAAAACGAGACCCCACAACCCATAGTAACACCCACAAAAAAAAATTGACCACCCCTCCCCCCATATAGCCAGTATGAGCCTATATACAGACCTCGGTGACTTTCCCCAAAAATTTCACCGATTCGCTCCGGGACCCCTCCCATTGTGTTTTTCTCGGCGAGACGAGAAAAACGAGACCCCACAACCCATAGTAAAGCCCACAACAAAAAATTGACCACCCCTCCCCCATATAGCCAGTATGAGCCTATATACAGACCTCGGTGACTTTTCCCAAAAATTTCACCGATTCGCTCCGGGACCCCTCCCATTGTGTTTTTCTCGGCGAGACGAGAAAAACGAGACCCCACAACCCATAGTAAAGCAAACGAAAAAAAATGACCATCCCCATACCACATACAGGCATTTTCCCTTATATTGTATAATACAGACCCCTATTGTAGGGGTAAAGTCCGTGTTCCGCTTTTTATATCTTCGGAAAAGATCCTAATTTTACATGCACCCATCCCATTGACTTGATAGGCAGGCCCCGATAAGCCCGGGGACCGATATTCCCCGATATGTATCGGTATAATACAGAACATATATTGCAGAATACTGGACAGATATTGTATAATACAGGACAGATATTGTATAATACAGCACAGATATGGTATAACACAGGACAGATATTGTATAATACAGTACAGATTTGGTATAATACAGCACAGATTTGGTATAATACAGGACAGATACTGTATAATACAGGGCAGATTTGGTATAATACAGGACATATATGGTATAAAAGAGGACAAATATGGTACAATACAGGACGGACTTGGTATAATACAGGACAGATATTGTATAACATAGGACAGGTATGGTATAATACAGGACATATATGGTATAATGCAGGACAGATGTGGTATAACACAACAAAGATGTGGTATAATGTGTGACAGATATGGATGGTCCATCTTTACACCAAATACCTTCCTTCACTGCCCCAAAATGCCCACTTTCGCTACTACTCCTACTGATGACGTCACCGATGACGTCACAGATGACGTGAACATCCCTCCAATCTGGATGTACATCCCGAGAGCTACAAGATAACACCTCCCACGACACAATCGGACCAAAGATGGTCCATCTCGACACCAAATACCTTCCTGCACTGCCTCAAAATGGCCACTTGACTTACTACAACCAACGGCGCATGCGCAGACTGACGCGACTTGCATTTTAAAAACACGCCATTCTGACTCTACTCCACACAAGCTTCACTTTCACACCTTCCACGACCCATTCGGACCCATAGCGGTCCATCTCTACCCCAAACACACACCCACAAACGCCCCAAAATGACTGCTTTCTATACTACGGGCCAGACTGCGCATGCGCAGAATATTGAAAACGGACGAACTATTAGTCCAGTCGGATGCTCCTCCACGAGAGCTTCAAAATAAGACCTCATACGACACCATAGGATCATTAGGGGTTCACCTAGACCCCAAAACGTCCACCCCGTATGAGCCTATATCCTATAGCCATGCAGTATAGGCCTATGGGCTTACCCAGGCCTCGGTGAACTTTTTCCAAAAATTTCACCGTTTCGCTTCGAAACCCTTCCCATCGTGTTCTAAATGACGAAACGTGAAAAACAAATCCAAACAACCCATATCACAATGAACGTGTGTGAATTTCCCAGGTCGAACCTATACCCCCATATAGCCTGTATGGGACTATATGGGCTATATGGTACTTTTCCAAAAATTTCACCGTTGCGCTCCGAGACCCTTCCCATCGTGTTCTAAATGACACGTGAAAAACAAATCCAAACAACCCATATCACAATGAACGTGTGTGAATTTCCCAGGTTGAACCTATACTACCATATATCCAGTATGGAGCTATATGAGCCTATATACAGACCTCGGTGACTTTTCCCAAAAATTTCACCGATTCGCTCCGGGACCCCTCCCATTGTGTTTTTCTCGGCGAGACGAGAAAAACGAGACCCCACAACCCATAGTAACACCCACAAAAAAATTGACCACCTCTCCCCCATATAGCCAGTATGAGCCTATATACAGACCTCGGTGACTTTTCCCAAAAATTTCACCGATTCGCTCCGGGACCCCTCCCATTGTGTTTTTCTCGGCGAGACGAGAAAAACGAGACCCCACAACCCATAGTAACACCCACAAAAAAAATTGACCACCCCTCCCCCCATATAGCCAGTATGAGCCTATATACAGACCTCGGTGACTTTTCCCCAAAATTTCACCGATTCGCTCCGGGACCCCTCCCATTGTGTTTTTCTCGGCGAGACGAGAAAAACGAGACCCCACAACCCATAGTAAAGCAAACGAAAAAAAATGACCATCCCCATACCACATACAGGCATTTTCCCTTATATTGTATAATACAGACCCCTATTGTAGGGGTAAAGTCCGTGTTCCGCTTTTTATATCTTCGGAAAAAATCCTAATTTTACATGCACCCATCCCATTGACTTGATAGGCAGGCCCCGAAAAAAGGGCACCAAGAGTTACCTCCCTGGAAAATAAGGCCTGTGCAGGTTGTTTTTTACTACTGTCACTATACAATATAATATTGTATGCCAATTGAACAATTTCTTGTATTGGAAGTATTTTATTTTGATACTTTTGTGTTGCACCTGACCTGGGGCCAATTACCCATCCAATCTAATTAAAATTATATCCTATCTGCTCCCCCATTTGGATATATCGCGATATATCCAAATGGGGGAGCAGATAGGATATAATTTTAATTAGATTGATTACCCATCTAAAGAAACAGGATCTTTTGGGAGTCGATATACTGACTTATTATCAACTGGCCTTAAATCAGGTTTGGATCATGGGCGACAGAAGCTGCTTGAGAATGGGCGAGGGAGGGCGCTCAACTATCCCAGAACTTTAGGCGAGGGTCCTCGAAGCTCTGTTGTCAGAGACGAGTTTTAGTCGATTTTCGGCAAATAAAATTACAAATTATGGCTTATATTTTCAATTTATTTCAACAAAGTCAATGTTCTGGAATAAAAGTGATACATTATTGACTGATATTCAATTTGTCTGGAATGATATTTGGTTTATCTTGTCGCCCCACGATTTTTCCCAAAATTGCATGTGGTCTGGAGGAGCTGGGGGTGGGGGCGTGTATAGTTGAAGCACAGACCGATCGTTCTGGTCCGTATACACTTTGTCCTACCTTTTAACACAGGACAATATTTTGAAGTGGTGATAACTACCATAATTTTATAAATAGGTACTATATTTCCCGGTATTCAAAGAAATTGTCTTTATGATTAGCATAATATGCAATTTGGCAAATATTACATAAAACTATGCCAGATATCACCAGTTCAAAATATTACCCTGGCTTAAAAGATAAGGCAGAATGGAATTATACAAACCAGTAGCTGAAGAATCTGCTTAGGTCATGGGTCAGTGCACCGACATACTCCTCTTCGTTCTCCCAATAATGTGCAACTGAACCATTATAATGATCGTTGTTTAGAACCTGCAAAGAGCGCTTTCGGTCAGATCCGCGATCTTCAGGCACCAGTGAACACAGATTTTTTTTTTTTTTTCAGAAGTATCTCGGTCCCCGAGATAATCGTCGAATGAAAATGCAGAGTTATTTTGCATTTGTTGTTTTTTTCAAAATTATCTCGGACCCCGAGATCCGAGATAATTTTGATTTTTTTTCCATGTCCCTTCTATGCTTCCGTAGGACAGAGCAGATCAAACGAGTGAGTTATCACCTAGCCAAGTTGTCACGTCTTTGTTCGTTCCAACGCTCAGCCATGCTTCCTCTTTATTATATACCCAAAGTAAAACTGTATAATATATATAAAATTTAAACCCTAATTATTTTTCTTATCCCTTGAGCTAGGGGACTGAAACTTACCACACTATACCCTTGGGTGAAGCTATACCAGAAAATGTAAAAAAAAAATCCAAGATGGCTGCTGTGATGACGTCACAGTGAGGTCATTTTCAAAAGCGGCATTTTTGGTCGATTTTTCGGTCAGATTTTCCGAATTTTTTATTTATGCAAAAACTGTCTGATAAATTAGTAAATATTAATGTGATGCGGAATAAAATAGTTTTTGCCCACTTTTCATCGCGGAGAAGCAGACATTTTGAAGAAATATGACGAAAACATCACTTTTCTGGTATCCCACGTGGACGCCATCTTGAATTTACCCATGATCCTCTGCTCGGGGGGCTATGCAAATAGGCTCAAAATGACCCTAATATGATAAACTATAAAGACATGGAGCTTCTGCTCTCCACTTTTTGTCGTTCCGGAGATTGCCCAGAAAGTTTGGTAGGGGGGGGGGGGGCATTTTTTTTCGCAAGCTTGGGAATCTGCACTGCGACCACGGGCCGATTATGTTCCAACATCGGGCAGTATTTCTATAATATTTAATTGAGCCTGCAGTCCGGGGCCACTACGTTGCATTTGCCGTACAGCTCCATTCGGTAATAAAACAACCCCTCTTTTGCCTACTGTCCTGTGAGTTCGGCAAACAGTTCGATAGTCGTGAGGAGCTAATGTCTTTGTAATCTGTCTTCACATTCGACACGGTCTCCGATAATGTAGGACATTAGTACCTCGTGCTGTATGGCTAGGAATCCATATTATCATCCATGTTGAAAGCACAGTATCACGCATCCTCCCCACAGCGCATGCTCCATTTCACAGGCTCATTTATCATCCCTGCCTCCAATAGCGAAAGTTGACCTTTACTACGTTGCAATGACGTATCGGGGAAAACCCACGTACGCACGGTTCAGCTTGAATCCGGCCGAACAACTCCTTCAGTTTTGCACATGAGCGAACTACTTTTCATATGCTCTGTCCAGATAAACAGGGAAAATAAACTCCAGATAATTCTTTTCAACGCTAGGTCAACAGAGGTATTATGGAGACTTGAAAAGTAATCGAAATGTTCGGCAAACCTCTATTTTACTATATATGATGTCACTTCCGGCGATATGCGCGCGGCCCCGAATCTGGTCCAAAAATCTGACTGGTGGCTGAGGTAATATGAAATAGGCAAAGCCTAGAAGCGAACGCAGATAGAAAATCTGCCTTCTCTTCTGGCTTTACCTATTACATATCAAGTTAGAAAATTCAAATGAAATTCTCATTATTATAATTTATACTCTGTGAATGCAGTGGAAAAAAACTGAGATTTGGATGGGAATAATAATAATTTAATTTATTGCACAATACAATTTCAATTCAATTCATTCCTTTACACCCAAACCACTCTCTGTGATATATGGGGGGAAAATACATGGATAACTGTTCGAAACAGCTTTTAAACAAATATACAATTGTCACAGTAAAACAACTTAACATGGAGTGTCAAGTAAACTTACAATCAGCATAACCAAGTTTGTAGTTTAGATACTTTGTTGTATATGATAATAAATTGATATATTAACGTTGCTGCTGACAGTTCATCTATGAACTCTTTACCTACGGAATAAATATTCACAACTTGCCGGAATAAATTATGCAAAAATATTAATTTCCACATATGGTATGATGGCCCTAACATTTTTCCATGAGTACCGTAGGTAGGGTAAATTATATATTTTTAGAAAGGTGAGTTATCTCAACTTTATTATGTTGAGATTCAGCAAATTCAGCGTCCAGTCAAGTTCTGGCAGGTGTACCACAGGGTTCAATATTGGGACCTTTATTGTTTATAATCTATGTAAATGATCTCTTAATTGAAAATGATGTTTCTCATTGTACCGAGTCCTCAATAGAGCTTTTTGCTGATGATGCTACAGTAACACACTCTGATAAATCTCTAGAAGTTGTACAGATGGTCCTTAATCATGACATAAATTGGCTTAATCAGTGGTGTACAACAAACCGACTGGCTGTAAATCTAATAAAAACTGTGGCAATGCTAATTGGCACCCCACAAAGACTGTGTAATACTAATTCAGAAAACTTTAAAATACTAGTTGATGGCGTCTCAATTAAAACTGTCGAACATACCAAACTTCTTGGAATACACATTGACAATACATTGACATGGAATATACATATAGAGGAAACTACCAGGAAGATATCATCTCTCATAGGAATTTTATTTAGAAACAAAGACCTGCTATCAATCAAAGCCAAATGTTTATTTTACAGCATGTATATTCAGCCACATATTGACTATGGTCTAACAATCTGGGGAAATGCCTCTGACTGCCATCTTGAAAGAATTCACAGACTCCAAAAAAGAGCTGCAAGAATTATACTTGATGCCGACTTCCTCACACCATCAAATCAACTCTTTAAGCAACTGAACTGGATGACTATTTTTGAGAGATTATTTATACAAAAGGCCATATCAATATACAAAATTCTAAATTCAGATGTGAACCCCTCATCAAACTTCTTCCAGAAAATTGCTGATACTACTGTTCGAACTCTAAGATCAACAAGTGCAGGACATCTTCACATACCTAAAAGTAGGACAGAATATTACAAAAGAAGCCTTCATTACTCAGGTCCAGTAATTTGGAACAGTTTACCCCAAAATATATGCAATGCCGAGTCTGTGAATTCTTTCAAGAGACTTGTACATAATTTTGTAAATAGTGAAACTTCATGATGTGCTCTAAATATATATATAAAACATCAGAACGTGCTAACGATCTTAGATACTGTCATTGTGGCTATCAACCATTGCTATGTATATTCATGTGTATAATAATGTACTTGTAAATAATAGCTCATTATAATATGTACTCTTGAGGGCCTCAAGGGAGAACAGTCTCTGACTGATTGTGTAACCCTCATTAAATAAAGCATTTATTATTATTATATATTATATGGGATATAGTCTATGGGCTTACGTAATATTTTCCAGATTTGTCATTTTTTCGGGTAGATTCTTGGCACTCATGTCTAAACACATCTAGAAAGTTCGCTGATTAAGAAAAGAATGGGTGCCAGTTTTTGCATTAACATTTGGGACCTCCATTTTGAATTTCAAAATGGCCATCATCGAAAATCATTTTTTAAACATAATTGCCAATTATTCATTCAAATGTCATCCAATATTTGTTTCATTTTATCTAGACTCTTATAAAGGGGCCAACCATTTATTGGAAACAAAATAAGAACAATATAAATACTCTAAATTAGCAAAAATCCAAGATGGTCACCAGATTTCAGGATTTGTTTACGTAGCCCCATATAGACCCATATAGTCCCATACTAGGGGTATAGGACCAATGTTTGTCCCACTGGGAACGTACTTCTAGACATTTGCGGTATGGTTGTTTTGATTTGTTTTGTCTCGTCAAGACAAACATGATAGGAAGTGTCCCGGCACGAAACGCTGAAATTTTTGAAAAAAGTGTGAGGTCTGTCTATAGCCCCATATAGACCCATATACTGGGGTATAAGCCCAATGTATGTATAAATCCATACTGGGTGGACGTGTTGGAGTCTAGGTGAGTCCCTGGTGGTCCAATGGTGTCGTATGAGGTCTTATTTTGAAGCTCTCATGCAGGAGCACTTGACTACACTAATAATTCGTACGTTGTCAATAACCGGCGCATGCGCAGCCTGGCCGTAGTATAGAAAGCAGGCATTTTTGGGGGTGTGTGTGGGTGTGTTTGGGTTAGAGATGGGCTATTCACGGTTCGAATGGGTCGTGTGAGGTATCCATGTGAAGCCTATGTAATGGAGCATCTGGTGGCGTGGATGTGGGGTAGAAATATGGTCATTCTGCGCATGCGCAGTCTGGCCGTAGTATAGAAAGCAGGCATTTTGGGGGGGTATGTGGGTGTGTGTTTGGGGTAGAGATGACCGCTATGGGTCCGAATGGGTCGTGGAAGGTGTCAAAGTGAAGCTTGTGTGGGTTAGAGTCAGAATGGTGTGTTTTCAAATGCAAGTCGCGTCAATCTGCGCATGCGCAGTTGGTTGTAGTAAGTAAAGTGGCCATTTTGGGGCAGTGAATGAAGGTATTTGGTGTAGAGAGGGACCATCCTTGGTCCGAATGCGTCGTGTGAGGTGTCATTTTGTAGTTCTTGGGGTGTAGACCCCAATTTGAGGGATGTTCACGTCATCTGTGACGTCATTGGTGACGTCATCAGTACGAGTAGTAGCCAAAGTGGACATTTTGGGGCAGTGAAAGGAAGGTATTTGGTGTAGAGAGGGACCATCCTTGGTCCGAATGCGTCGTATGAGGTGTCATATTGTAGCAACGCCCGCCAACGCCAAGCTTAACGCTTCAACGCCCTGGTGAAATAGCTATATATTCCATGTAATTGTCACTAATTCTTCGAAATGCAGTGACGCCCGTCAACGCTTGTAGTTATGCCTTAACGCTCTAACATAACGCCTTGACGCCATGATATAGACCGGAGAGAGAACAACAACAACAAAAACAAGGATGACACATGAGAGAACAAGAAGTTTTTTCATATAGTTTATTTTCCCCAATGTTACATCATACCCACGCTGGGGGAGCCGCGTTGGGTATGTTTCCAACTCAAAAAGACTCTTGCCCAATCAGAGGCCACCATTTGCATCTATCATATTCGTTCCTGTCCGTTAGATGTAGTCTTGTCCAATCAGAAGTCGCCATTTCAGCAAGTTCCATCTTCGGCCATGTTCGCTCTGAACCGTTTATTCTAATCATCGTCGGACAGGCCTGGATATTCTTCGGGCAGCATGTCCTGAAACAGTTGTTTGCGCATTCTGATCGCATTTTCCAGGGCCACGGTGGGTGGTAGCCCCATAGCCTCTTCCAAGTGACGCTTGGCCTTCATGATGGACCTGTGCGTGGGGTCGCTTTCATTTCAAGCGGTAGTAAGGTATACTGTTCATAGATCGCCATGGCTGTTTTCCTGATGCGGGGGCGCATTTGGGTGTACGTCTGTTGTAAATTATCCTCTCCGGCGTCCTCGATCGCTGCAGCGTAAGTATTGATAGCTGCTGTCACAATACGATCCCAGAAGGTAGGTTCTGCCTCACTTTCCACGGACGTATGCTGACTATCTGAGGTCAAGCTCTCTGTATCACTAGATAGACTCAGCAATCTCTGTTTCGGTATCAGTCGATACACTCTCAGCAGTCTCTGTATCAGCATCCCCCTCAACGGACTCCTCGGAGTCTTCAATCCCATGTATATTGTTCTGGTGTCGCATCATATCGTAATGTCTGGTGAACGTGCGTTCGCACTCAGAGCAAGTATAAGTCATGTTGACGGTTGAACGTCGACTGTGCGTGTTTTTGGAAATACGCTCGCTTTTATAGACAGCAACGCCCGTCAACGCTTAGCTTAACGCTTCAACGCCCTGGTGAATTAGCTCAGAAGTTCTGATTTCCATGGAATTGACACCAATTCATCGAAATGCAGCGAAGCCCGTCGTTACGCCTTAACGCCCGTCTCAACGCCCGTCAACGCCCAGCTTAACGCTTCAACGCCCTGGTGAACTAGCTCAGAAGCTCTGATTTTCATGGAATTTATTTGGTTCACATTGGATATGCATTATTACATACTGTGAGCAGTATATACCAGTAGTCCGTGAGCAATACCATAATTTCTCATTACAGACTGAAACTAGTTTATGCCTTAGACATGTCAGTCAAGAAACAATTTGTGTTAACAGTCGATAAACTGGGATCACTCGCTCCCTTTAACACTTGAGGCCATTCTCCTGTGTTAATTTTTGCATGGGGGTTCCAATATCAGTCTTATCTTCCATAACCAGGTTATTCGGCCCATAATGCAAGCCACATATTATTCAAAAGTATTGATGCTGCACGATTTACAAGAAATATCAATTATTTGTTGGGTATGACATTACAGGGAATCAGTACATGCAGCAGTATGAAGGGGGCGTTTTGGGTGTGAGTGCTTGAAAGCGATTAGCGCCTCCGACGCGTCGGGAGTTAAAGTGGTGCTTCCTCGGGGAGAGAAATTCCACAGCTTGATCTTCCACAGATGATCCAGATGTCATTGGTGACGTCATCAGTATGAGTAGAGACAAAGTAGGCATTTTGAGGATGCGGAGGAAGGTTTTTGGGGTAGAGATGGACCATCCGTGGTCTAAATGGACCGTGTGGGGTGTCCCTCTGCATCTACATGCAGAGAGTTACAAGATGACACCCCACACGGTCCATTTAGACCACAGATGGTCTATCTCTACCCCAAAAACCTTCCTCCGCATCCTCAAAATGCCTACTTTGTCTACTACTCCTACTGATGTCACCAATGACATCACAGATCATGTGGAGATCCCTCAAGCCGTGGTCTACATACCGAGGGCTTCACTTTGACACCTCACCCGACGCATTCGAACCAAGAATGGTCCCTCAATCGCTCAAGCACACCCTCACGCACCCCAAAACGCCAGCTTTCGCTACTACTCCTACTTTTGTATGTATGGTCCCTATGTGACGTCATACCCAACAAATAGTGATATTATCTTGTAAATATTCGATGCAGCAATCAATGCTGAATAATATGCGGCCAACATTATAAAGATTGGATAATAATTATGGAAGATAAGACTATTCTTGTAACCCTACCCCTATTGTCACAAAAATTGTACTTATTAACACAGGAGTAATTTCGAAGTGATTAAAAGGGTAGTGAGTCCCAGTTTATCGACTGTTAACAAATTGTTTCTTATTTGACATGTCCTAAAGCACATAAAAAACATAGTTTCGGTCTGTAGTGGGGAGGGGGGGTGCAAGGTGAGCCCTAGTAGCTCACGGACTACAGTAAGAAGTTGCACATTCATACCAATATTTCTTGATAATAACGTCGAAAACAGGTTAATATCCATGCAAACGAGTTCAGATGAACAGTTGTCTCAACTGTAATGCATTTCAAACCCAAACTATTTGCGCACATTTCGATTACATGTTTAAAATAATGTTGAATAACAAAAATCATACAGATCGGCTAAAAAAAGGCGGCCATTTTGAAATTCAAAATGGAGGCCCTAAATGTTAATGCAAAAACTGGCACCCATTTTTTTCTTAATCAGTGATGTTTCTAGGTGTGCTTAAACATTGGTGCCAAGAATCTACCCAAAATTTTGCTTTTTTTACATAAGCCCACAGACTAATATAGAAAATTTCTGGTTTTAGGGTTGTCCGAAGTACACCTATAAAAATAATTCCAAATTGTTTATTCTTTCTCAGACCAAAATAGTTATCCTTCAGTGATTGACAGGCTTTGTAGGACTATATATAGTCACTTAACATGTACTTAATCTCTAATCTGTATTAAATAATACTCTATTAATTGTTTTCTTTTGAGATATCAGATTAATACGCACTAAAGTATGGAAGCCTGCTATGGTCACTCTTCCAAAGATTGACCTCAGCTCAGAGAAATGCAGTTCAGGAGGCAACATGTACATGTGTAAAGAGTTGCCCTGCCATAGCTCTTGGGGCTGTACATGTATCTATGCTGGGTCTAGTTTCTGAAGAATGAAGAGGTCAAGCTAAAACTAGGTCATCACATGGACTGGTGTTAGGAATATATGTACATGTATGTAGTGAAATTAATAAATCAATTGAACTTAAACTTAGAAATAATACTATCTGACATGTCTGAGAACTGAAATATTCTGAGATGGATGCCTTGGCACTTGTGTTCTAATACTTTCATTCAGTGCCAGTACCGGGTGTACGTATAATAGTAGTACCACTACATACGGATCAGCTTGGTATTATGGCCAGTTTTTCGTGTGTTTTTTGGGGGGCTTTTCAAACAAATAGCTACTATTTTGAATTGAAACTCTGGGAAAGAAATCTGCTGCTCAGGAAGCAGCTATATCTCCACTATTGCTACCAGTCAATCAATAGTCTCTGAAAATGATACTCGGGTGAGTCGGGTATGACAATCAGTTAAAAAGTATTTTTCCTGTGAGCCATTAATTACAAATACTAATTTACAAATGGAAGTACAGTGCAATAAAATCTAGATTATGCAGAGAAAACTTCACTTGTGATGGATGATATCTGGCCCAACCCTCAATCAAGCAATAGCATTTATCTTCTGAACCACCTTTCTATATATGCTGATGGGCCTAGTTACAATCCTTAAGCTTTGGGGATTCATGTAAATAAAAACTTATGATGGAAACCATTCTTGAATTGTTTGTTGTTTTTTTCAAGTCAGGAGAAAAAAAAAACCACGCACAACTTACGAAGTTACATCGCCCACACAGGATGGTGACGCCATGCTTGGAAAACCCCTTTCATTTGTTGCATTTCATGAAGCTATCTATATATTTTTACAATCATTGATGCTTTGGTGATTCGTATAAATAAAATCTGATGATGGAAACCTTTCTTGAACTTGTATGTTGTCTAGTCGGTAGAAAACAAAAACACAACAAACGACGGCCGCAGCCGCCATTTTTGGAGTTTCGCCACACAATTGTCACATGTATGACATGAGGTTATTTGGCGATTCCCGATGTAATAAACTCTAAATCGAGGCTGAAAAGAATGTAGCCAGTGATTCATATATCACGGAACCGTTAAGTGGTCAATTTTTCGCTACGAGGCCGAAATAACCCATCACAGGTGTGTTTAGATAACGCTATCAAGAAGCCGCTGACAACGGCTTTCCGGCCCAAGTTTAAGAAGCGTGAGCCGCTCACGCTGGATGAGCTTGTCAATCTCATGCTCGATCCCCCTAATGATGTTGCTACAATAGTGGCACGCTTCATATACAATGCGTTCCAACTGAGAAAATGCAAAAATTTAATTGTCCCTGTGTGATATTCTCTCTCAAATATATTTTCTCAATATTGTTCCGTGATACTGTGCTTATAGACAGGATAAGGCACTCAACATTGTGCTATATTTACAGGTTACATGTGGGGCCTAGCCATGTTGGACTGGGTTTCGTATTGATCTATATCAAGTTCTTCACAGTCACAAGCTACTGTTATCACTACTCCTTGATTTTTGCCTGGTCATGTTCATATCTCACAAGTTGTTTGAGTGTTATTGTATCCAGTCCTTAATGGACATGTAAATTGTTTTTATGATACAATAAAGTTGAATTGAATTGAACGACTTGCCGTAGGCAATGAGTTAAGTAACTTTTGGCAGCAATTAATATAAACAATTATGTACATGTATATGTGTGTAACGGCACAATCTATAATTAGTGGAGGAAGGAAGTAAACTGGATAACAATGTTCACTAGAACTTTGGCTAAATACTACTTCAGTTACATTCGGAAAAAAAATGAATAAGAAAAACTTCATGTACTATATCGTTGATACAGATGGTACATATCAATTTACATTGTGGCTATAATTAGATCAATAGTTATAAATAGGCAAAATGTTGGTTAGGCTTTACTCTCGTTAAATGTCCTAGGCCAATATTCCACATAAAGATAGCTTTTTTTTTACAAACTTAGGTACATATCAATACTAGTTTGTATTGACTGGGATGCCTGTATTGCTCCCTCATGTTTTCACGGAAAGGCCAGCATACAAGTAATGGTTCTCGTCGCCAACTGCATTGATTGTTGTCACAGAGTTCACATAGTCTTTCTTCAAGTATTTTATTTTATTACTCAACGCCCGGTATTAATACTGTACGTCGCATCTTTCAAGTTATGACGTTACATCACCTGAGTGACGTCCCTTTGCGCAGCGACAACGTCCTCTGACGAAACGATAGGGCCAATCCCCTATCCTTCAACATAGCGGGGTGTAAAGATTACTTAATTCAAGGACTATTTCAGTTGTGAAACATCGAGTTACGCTTTGATGGCCTTGGTAAAGGAGTATTATTGTGAGAGAAATAACATTGTGCTACCCCAAATATTATGGGGTTTCGCCAAATGACGTCAGTGCGCAAAGGGAGTTCACGACGTAACGTCATAACTCGAAACATGCGTATTGGAAGTCTATACTCTCTAAAACATCTTAGTGAAATTCACTCAAGTTTGAGTGGAAATTCATACCACTCAAGTATTTGAGTGAAATATTTCACTCAAGTTTAGTGAAATTTGACTCAAGTAATTGAGTGAATGTTACTTCACTCTAACTTGAGTGATTTTGTCCACCACTTGAGCGATTTGTTGACCCAAACTTGAGCGGAATCTACTCAACTAGATAACTTGACATGAAGTCGTGCCTAAAACACATCTAAATCATGACTAAATCCAGGACAGAATCGCATTCCAAAGCGTTCCAATGGCCCTGTGAAACCGGCAGGGTTAGATGCAGGATTTTCGCCAAAGTCCTTGTTTGAAAATAGTTTTGTCATTATTTGAAAAAACTGTAATTTTGCAAAATGGCTAATATCACTCAAATGATGTTGAACATGCCAAAACATTGCCAGTTTGTGTTCTTTGAGTGTTTTACAGAAACTACTGGGCCTTTTGCCCCTGATATTCACTTTAATCTATGAGTTTTCTAAAATAACATCATTTGATTTTGTGGAAAAATGGTCATTTGATTTTATAGTTGTGTCCTTTTTAAGGACGCTGTGAGACACTGTATCTAACTCTGACCGGTATCTGTAATGTCGGTGCCTTGATATATTCCCATGTATGGCTAAACTAAGGCAATGAAAGAAACAATAATGTTGCACTGAAATGCATCCATTAATTTCAGTTCAGATTGTTTTACGCTTTTTCTGGCATAAGAATGATCCCAAACATTGTTTGGTTGTGTCTTTAAATAGTTGTGATCTATTGTAAAAATATCAATGACAACTGAGAATGAGGAAGAAAATAACCGGATTACAAAAAGTAATTGAAAAAGATAAAATTAAAAATTTTATGTAAGGGGAGTAAATCCAATTTTTATGTAGAGTTAATTCCCCTCGCTGTAAGTTTTACTTTCGGTTGGAGTTGCAATGCATGTTCAGTTTGAGTGAAATTGAATATTTGTAAGCTAAAGGCAGTATGAGCGTTGCAGCATAAGGCAGTTGAACTACCAATAGTTAAATATTCCTAGGTTATGAAAGTAACGACAGTAGTAAAATAATGTCAACCTTATTTGTGCAGCAAATTTTAACAAACCTCTGCTGAAATCAACCCTTTGTTGAGCCGAAATATTGGAAAAGTTGCACTTCATGACCGCTGGTGTGTTGACAGTCCGAAGCGTATGACGTTGGTGTTATGAATATTCTTTCTAGCAGACGACAAGACTTTCTTGACTCGTACAAATTCAATTCAATTCAATATTTATTGTACTGAACTGAACACCCTAGACAGGGCAGAGTACATGTAGAACACACGAAAGAAGCAGCATCAGCTTCGAACGTTCGCCCCGTCCAAATGCAGGCAAGGTATGAACTTTATCGTAGACTCGTACCTTGCCATTGACTCGCACGGAGATCTGATTTCTGTTTGAGCAAGGGGAAGGTACGAGTCTAAACTTTATCGCGGTTATCGCTGACAGGGATTTCACAATGAATACTTGGAGGTTTTATTTGGAGTTATTGTTTTTATTTTTGTTTACTGGATTTATTGATTCATAAAGAAATCACGTGTGCGTATGATTTCCAGATTTACAGAGAAAATCGTACCTCCCGTCATGCATCAAATCACAGAATTCAAGATGGAACCCACCATGAAACCGGAAGTTAGTCAATTCGGTAACAAACTTTTCAGTCGCTAAGGTAGTACGGATACAGATCTCATTTGGACACGTGCTCTATCTAAGAATGCGAACGCTTCGCGTTCTCATATTATTAGACCCCCAGCGAGGTGGTTGAGTATCACGCCGAAAACTCCGAACAGCGCATGTCAGCTGTATGACTTACGTTGCCATGGAGATCAGAACGAGAAGAAAAACCAGGAGAAACACCTCAAATTAGAAGAGATCCTCGGCGGGTAGAATCAAGGGAATATCCATTTCATTTGAATATATAATTAATCTCCTGATAAGGGAGAATTACAACGAGGACTATGTGGGTGGAAACACATCCTATAGCATGTGATATGCATCACGTGCGGCGGATCACGGTTTACAGCTGAGAGCTGTATAATCCTTATACCATTAATGCGCGACGTATTATGAGTTCGACGGAACAGGCCGAGCAGTCGCGAATACTGTCTTCAAACGCCAACGGACAATTGAATTTTCCTATTGTACGGGTCACGTGATCTGTGCGTTACAAGCATTTTTGTGTCACTCGTTGAACTTTGAAGACGGCTATTAAACTGTTTGATAATAACAGGGGACAGCAATTGGGAAAAGAGAGTTTTATTGTCGGATAGAGCCGTATGGCCCATGCAACGTACGTAGTGGTCCCGGACTGCACATGCAATTGGATAAAGATGAAGCATGGCTGAGAGAGAAGAGTGGAACGAACGAAGCCTGTGAAAACGACGGAAAACAAGGGAGTTCCATATACCAAACATAGTATTACGGTAGTTCATATATTAGCTCAAATATTTCCTATTTCTTTCCATCCGTTTTCGAATAATTGGTACATTTGCTATATTTTCCCGTTGTTTTCCATAATAGCTAATCATAAAAAAAGCTTACTCGTTCGCTCTTCGCTTTGCCCAGCTAGTAACCATGGCAACTGGGCTAGTGTGCTTGTATTTACGTTAAATTTGACATTTGCAAGTGCTGACTTATTTTACCCGAAATGAAAACTTTTTTGAGGGTCATGGTGACCGATAAAAGATAGCGCAAGGTTAGGTATGGTTGGCCATCCCTGCCAGAATTCGTCATTTAGAGGCTGCCTCTAAATAATATATACCATGGTATAAAATGCCAAGCCTGCCATAATTCGTATTTAGAGGCTGCCTCTAATTATTTTGTACCATGGTATAAAATGCCGAGCCTGCCATAATCCCCATTTAGAGGATGCCTGTAAATCGCCAAGCCTGCCACAATTCGTATTTAGAGGCTGCCTCTAATTATTTTGTACCATGGTATAAAATCGCCAAGCCTGCCATAATTCCTATTTAGAGGATGCCTCTAATTCATTTTAGCCGTAAGTCGTAAATTTTCGCCTTCTTATTACTTCCACCAATGATATGCGCTTTCACAAATTTGGTGCCATATCTCTACGCTTGTTACAAGTTTATTCATTGGTCAAATTTAATATTCTTGATATGACATCGAGTTGTTTATGACTTACGGCTAAAATGAATTAGAGGCATCCTCTAAATAGGAATTATGGCAGGCTTGGCGATTTTATACCATGGTACAAAATAATTAGAGGCAGCCTCTAAATACGAATTATGGCAGGCTCGGCATTTTATACCATGGTATATATTATTTACAGGCAGCCTCTAAATACGAATTGTGGCAGGCTTGGCGATTTAGAGGCATCCTCTAAATAGGAATTATGGCAGGCTCGGCATTTTATACCATGGTACAAAATAATTAGAGGCAGCCTCTAAATACGAATTATGGCAGGCTTGGCATTTTATACCATGGTATATATTATTTAGAGGCAGCCTCTAAATGACGAATTCTGGCAGGGATGGCCAACCATAGTTAGGACCTTTAGCCTACAGCGTACGGTACAATTAATCTAGCATCTGGCCATTGTTTTAAGTATGAGGGACTAAAGTCCACACAGAGAGAATGATTACAAAATAACCCGTGTCGTGGTCAGGCAACGGTGTTTCTCATATTGATGTGTCAAAAATGAAATTATTCACAATGGAAGGTGTTGGGTGTTTGCGTTTTCTCCTGCTAGCCGTTGTGTGTCTGTATGTCCATGCCGTTGACCACCGGTTATTCCTCCGGCCTCGGATCCAGGAACCTGTTGATCCAGAAGTGAGCATGACAGCGGTAAGTTCGATGAATAAATCCTAGGATTTAATCCGGGAAAAACGACCTAGTTTTCCTTGACCAATGAGACCAAATTTACGGAAGGCTGTTGTGGCCATTAACTTTCTTACAAGCTTGTGTTATACTAGTCAAGTACCAAGACTCTGATCTGTTATCAGAGTCATGCCGCGATCTTCCATGTGTCAGCGAAGTAGATAAACAACGTCGGAAACAGACCAGAAAATTACATTCACTCGCCCCAAATCCCCGCTATCGTAACGTATGGTCCTATCGGTTTAGAATGCCACAAATATTAGAAGTTACAAACACTTACTTGCACTCGAAATCCGACAGAGAACAGAATGTATCCAGACCAACGAAGAAGGCTACCATGTCATTTTCTTGTCTCCTCGAGTTCGCTGACAAGGTACGAGTCTTGTAACGCGTCTTGGTTGGCCTCCACAGTTTCGTAGCAATTGGTGGCCGAAAAGCGGACCCATGGTCTATTCCTTGCCGAAACGTAGAATCACTGGAGTGCACCCCGTGTCCTGCAATTTAACGGGTCGCATTTTGTCCTTGTATGGAAAGACTCGTACCTTGTCAGCGAACTCGAGAAGAGAAGAAAATGACATGGTAGCCTTCTTCGTTGGTCTGGATACATTTTGTTCTCTGTCGAATTTCGAGTGCAAGTAAGTGTTTGTAACTTCTAATATTGGTGGCATTCTAAACCGATAGGACCATACGTTACGATAGTGGGGATTTGGGGCGAGTAAATGTAATTTTCTGGTCTGTTTCCGACGTTGTTTATCTACTTCGCTGACACATGGAAGATCACACGGCATGACTCTGATAACAGATCAGATTCTTGGTACTTGACTAGTGTTATACAGGATGACCGTTACAAACCAGAATATACATGTAGCGAATGGGCTGAACAGTCTTCCATTAATTTGGTGTCGTTTGCAAAGGCACACCCGGGCTAGAATCAAGATAGCAGACTACCATCGAAGAAAACCCCGTAGTTTAGTTCATATTTGAGAAGATACCGCTGTTCAACGTGATTTGACTTGTTAGCAAATGGAACAATGGCCGACCACTTCCCTATTTACCACTATCGGAAATCCCGTGAATTCACGTCACTTCGTCTTACATGACCGATATGCCGAAATCCCGGCTTTACTGTCGGTCTTACTTACCAACAATTAAAACTATATGTTTCCAAACATTTCTTAAGGACTATCGTGTATCATTTTTGTTTTCGGGTCATGTTATTTCGGTGAAGAAATGTTTGCTTAGATAAAAATTTTCTCTGTGTGGCGAAATTTTCACATGTTCCAGCGGAAACATGCTTGCGCAGCATAATAACCGCGATGGTCTCAAATAATAACCTATTACTGTTAGTAGTAGAGAATACACTTTCACCTTTGACCATATCATTACATCAGGTAATTGGAAGTGACATTTGACCCTGCGCACTCGCACAAACAATACCGGAAACTCCGTTGCACAGGGCCAAAGGTCACTTCCGGTCACGGGGTTTAATGATATGCAAACGTCAAAGGGTCACATTCTGTGTGTTCTAAATGTCAGGACAAGTCGCAGCTTGTCTTGAAATTCCCGTGGCTTCATCAATTCGAGGGCAGGCGATTGCAAGTCTCCACATGTTTGGTAAAGGGTGATACTTCATCAAAATGTGTGTCGGGCAGTGAATGGATTGGGACTTATACGATATACACACATCCTTTATTAGTACATGGCTACGCAGTATAGACCCTTTAGAATTATAATATGGTAGGCCTATAGCCTTTATCATGGTATAATGCCTCTCGCAGAACATAAGCATACAAGATGGCGTCCTCGACGTACGCCGATGGTTTCTGTACAGGGCGAGGCTCGTTATGGGGAATTTCAGTACGTCATCACTCTGTGTGTAGAATGGAGAGGCGAGTCTGCGAGTCTGCTGGCCAAGAAAATTCCATGGCAAGGTATCGTACGCTGTGGCTAGCCGGTGGCTAGAATCTGGTCATCGAAAACTATCTCCAACACTATCATGCGTCTGATCTGACATTCAGTATTCGGCCATCGTGTATTTACATGAATGGAAACTGTCCAGCATAATGGCAAGTGGGGAACCCCCTTTTCTCCACATTTCTCGTACCATTCTACAGAATGATGAAGACTTCGAAACCGCTTCTGACGCACTGACGCATCTGTTGTAGGATTCCTCCCTAGATTCGAGGAGGACGCTCATTCTCAGTAAATAGACTGGAATTAGTGACCAAACCATTCCGATCGAAAATTAATCTATCAGATCGAAAATCCCAGTTTATTAAGATATATTAAATTTATTTTTCAATCTACATTAGATCCATTCTGTTCTTTATCAATCTAATAGATCGGAAATAATTTCAATCGAACCGAAATATTGACATTTTATTCCTTGAGTCCAATCCTAAAATGTCAATCTTTCGGTGAGATCGAAATTAGTTTCAGTCTATTAGATTGAAACAAGAACAGAATAAATCTAACTTAGACTGAACATTCAATCTAATACATCCTAATAAATTGAAATTTTCGATTTATAGATTCATTTTAAATCGGATAAGTTTGGTATTTAGTTCCAATCTAATTATTTAAGAAAGTTGAGATAATGGGGATTATCAGACTATTTGGACATCAAAATAAATAGATGCTGTCCTATGTTCGTCCTAATAATTTGCTTCGAATTCGAACTGATTCTATTTATTTATTTTCAGGGAGAACTCATAACAAGTAAAGGTTACCAATGTGAAGAACACTACGTGGAAACAGCTGATGGATTTATACTAAATTTACAGCGTATACCGATAGGCAGGAAAACAGGTATATAGTGAAAGCTTGTTCGAAACAGTCTTCAACTCATTCTCTGAGCAGAAAGAAGATGTTGGGTTTGCCCGAAATTGTTTCCTTAGTGTGTTGCGTTTGTGAATTGAAAATATATTTTCTCGCGTTTACTTTGAAAGTTATTAGCTGGAGACAGAGAATATACTGAATTTTTGTATTCTGAATTTTCACCGAGAAAAGATACGCAAAAAAATATTTTAACAAATGTTAGAAAGTGGGCATTTGTTTGTTTTATCTCGCCTTACGAAGTAAGGGGTGACATTGTGAGAGAGGGAGAGTGGATGTCGTCATCGGTGTAGTTGTCCCCTCCCTAGGAATGATAAGGTTTTTGGTTTACCAAATAAAAAAAGTATATCAAGAAAAAACATGGTAGATGTGTATTCAATAGTGGGGGGCCCAGTTATGGCACTATCCCAGGGGATTCTTGGGGGTGCCCCAATGTTAAAATCTAATGATAATTGTTTTTTGTTTTTTTGTTTTTTTTACCAAAAGTGCACATGTACATTGTACACCTGTACATAGAAAGTTTGCTGCAGTTGTTAGCAGTCACTGGATGATTATGAAACTTGGTACACATGTTTCTTATGATGTCTCTTAGAGGATGTATCTGTTCTATTTATGAGATGAAATATTAATTTTTGTCCAAATTATGGAAAATGATACGGTCTCTTTTTGTTCAGCAAAAGTGTACATGTGCACCATAAAAAAGCTTCCGGAAGTTGTCAGGTGTCTCTGGATGATTATCTAACTTGATACACATGATTCTTATGATTAAAGGATGAGTCTGCGCTATTTATGAGATGAAATATTAATGTTTGTCCAAATTATGAGGTTTTTGCCAATTATAGGTTTTTCTGGCAGACAAAAATGTAAAGAAAAGTTAACGGAATTGGTCGGGTTTTATTGGATCATTATGAAACTTGGTACACATGAGTAGTATATAGCATTGATTTCGAGTCGCATTGACCTGGCGTAAGAGTCTGGCGTCGGGGTCAAGTGCATTATAGTACGGGCGAAAACCGGCAAAAGAGTGCGCCGTCTCAAAAAGGACGCCGTCTCATGTGGAAGTCATGTGGAGGTCACGTGATGGTCAATTGCATTGGGTATGTATTCCTCCGTGGTGATGCGGTCTGGCGGTGATGCGATCTGCTTCCGCGGACAGAAAATAGTCCCCAGACTTCAAATACGCTGCATGGTCCGATTGGGTCGAATGAGGCATCAAAGTGAAGCATTCGTGAAGGGGCATCCAGTCATGGGTGGGTGTATGTAACATTAGGATTTTTTCCCGAAACTATAAAAAGCGGAACACGGACTTTACCCCTAAAATAGGGGGAAACCCCTATCAACTCTAGCCAAAAGGGCTAATATCGGTCCCCGGGCTTATTGGGATCTGCCTATCAAGTCAATGTGGTCCATGTAAAATTAGGATTTTTTCCTTTGGGTGAATGGGGCCTGGGAACATGATAGGACATGTACTGATCTGTCTGTGGAGTTTTTCCCGCCAGAATTTCGCTGTCGTCTGCTTGGGGTTGTCACGTGCCGAACACCTGGCTCTCCGAATTGCAACATTGTTGCACGTTCGCTACAATGTTGCGGTGAACACCTGGTCTGGCGTCTGCGTGAGTGAGCTCACGTGCCGAACACCTGGCTCCACGAGATCAAGGCGTGTCCAGACTTGTGCTGGGTTGTGCAGTTCTGCCATGCAGAGGACGTGTACTAGGAATGCATATTAAATTCTATAGACAAAGTGTATGGAAATAGACGTTTTGGGGTCTAGGTACCACTAGTGGGTCGATGGAGACGTATGAGGTATCAATGTGAAGCATTTGTGAAGGCGCATCTGATGGGCTGGGTGCGGGGTTGAAATATTGTCATTCTGCGCATGCGCGGTAGACAAAGGGTATGCAAATACACGTTTTGGGGTCTAGGTGGGCCACTAATGGTCCGATGGAGTTGAGTAAGGTATCAATGTGAAGCATTCGTGAAGGCGCATCCGACGGGCTGGGTGTGGGGTTGAAATATCGTCATTCTGCGCATGCGCGGTAGACAAAGGGTATGGAAATAGCCGTTTTGGGGTCTAGGTGGGCCACTAATGGTCCGATGGAGTTGAGTGAGGTATCAATGTGAAGCATTCGTGAAGGAGCATCCGACTGGGTGGATGTGACGTAAAACTGACGTCATTCTGCGCATGCGCAGTATACCAAGTATATGGAAATAGACATTTTGGCGCTGACATGGATCACTATTGGTCCGATGGAGTCGTATGAGGTCTTATTTTGAAGCTCTCGTGAGGGAGCATCCACCTGGTCTAGTGCATCGTTCGTTGTCAACATTCTGCGCATGCGCAGACAGGGAATTTTGGGAAAAGGTTACGGAACTAGACGTTTTGGGGTCTAGGTGGGCCACTAATGGGCCGATTGGATCGAGTGAGGTATCAATGTGAAGCATTCGAGAGGGAGCATCCACCTGGACTAGTGCGTCGTTCGTTGTCAACATTCTGCGCGTGCGCGGACAGGGAATTGTGGGAAAAGGGTATGAACATAGACGTTTTGGGGTCTAGGTGAGCCCCTAATGGGCCGATGGTGTCGTATGAGGTATTAATGTGAAGTATGTGTGAGGGAGCAACCGTCTGTAGTAGTGTGTCGTCCGTTTTCGACATTCTACGCATGCGCGGACAGGGAATTGTGGGAAAAGGGTGTGGAAATAGACGTTTTGGGGTCTAGATGGACCACTAATGGTCCGATGAAGTCGAGTGAGGTATCAATGTGAAGCATATGTGAGGGGGCACCCGACTGGATGGATACGGGGTAGGAATATCGGCATTTTGCGCATGCGCAATAGACAAAGGGTATGGAAATAGACGTTTTGGGATCTAGGTGAGCCAATAATGAGCCGATGGAGTCGTATGAGGTATCAATGTGAAGCATATGCGAAGGGGGCATCCGATTGGACTAGTGTTTCGTCCGTTTTTTCCGTGCATGCGCAGTTGGGTCGTAGAATAGAAAGCAGGCATTTTGGGGGGTATGTGGGGGTGTGCTTGGAGTAGAGATGGACCGCTATGGGTCCGAATGGGTGGTGCAAGGTGTCAAAGTGAAGCTTGTGTGGGGTAGAGTCAGAATGGCGTATTTTTAAGTGCAAGTCGCGTTAATCTGCGCATGCGCAGTTGGTTGTAGTAAGTAGAGTGGTCAGTTTGGGGCAGTACAAGAAGGTATTTGGGGTAGAGATGGACCATCCTTGATCCGAATGCGTCCTGTGAGGTGTCATTTTGTAGCTCTCGGGGTGTAGACCCCGATTTGGGGGCTGTCTACAGCATCTGTGACGTCATCGGTGACGTCATCAGTACGAGTAGTAGCGAAAGTGGGCATTTTG
This sequence comes from Hanleya hanleyi, assembly GCA_036873755.1. NCBI lineage: Eukaryota > Metazoa > Mollusca > Polyplacophora > Lepidopleurida > Hanleyidae > Hanleya > Hanleya hanleyi. Next base: position 27,479 of record JAVTVY010018721.1, on the reverse strand, counting down.
GGGCAGCGAAGGAAGGTATTTGTAGTAGAGATGGACCATCCATATTTGTCATGCATTATACCATATCTTTGCTGTGACGTCATCGGTGACGTCATCAGTACAAGTAGTAGCGAAAGTACATGGTGTAGACCACAACTTGAGTGATTTCCTTGTCATCTGTGACGTCATTGGTGACGTCATCAGTACGAGTGGTAGCGAAATTTTGATTAGTCGTCCAATACATATGGAATGATGAGGGACTCGAGTTAATCTCTATATGTACAGACACCACCACACACCAACAATACCACACACACACACACACACACACACGCACTACCACACACCACCACCAACACCACCACCGCTCGTCAACGCCCGGTGGTGGTGGGGGTAGATCCCGTGGATCGGAGCTCCGCTGTATTATACAATCGGATAGCGGTTGTCTTGAATAACAACAAGTTCAGCAATGTTCATACAGTTTATTATCCCCAAAGTTACATCATACCCAGGCTGGGGGAGCCGCCATGGGTAGGTTTAGTATGTTCGCAACAAAACAAATTGAAATATAAAACACCATGCTTTATTATTTAATGCACCGCCACATTAGGTATAAGTGTTTACTGAGCTCTATTCAACGATCACCATGTAGACAAATAGGGTATGTACGTATGTATGTTATGGTATTCATCATAGCATGGGTGAAGCATTCAGCCGATGGGGTGGTCGGTCAGCTTGGTAACGAAAAACGTGACATTGGTCATCCTCTCCACTGCCCACTTGGTGTTGGGACGTTGTTGTTGGACCCATTCCAAGGGATCCACGATGTCCAGTTTCTCCAGCATCGTCTCTAGCGACACCCTATTCGTGATGGTAAACGATTGGTCAAATACCCGGATGTTGCTGCTCGGGTAAAAGTATCGGACTTGGTCTGTCACCTTATGCTGCAGCACATAACCAAACGCCAGATTTAATTTGAATGACGTAGTTTGATCGTTGAAGATGGCTTCCACGTAGCTGCGTAAACGGGCGAGGTCGGTCAGTCGGAAATTGTAGATGTCTTGAATAGGGCGATGACGGTGGAAACCGTGCCGTATCATGGGCCAATGGCGCCGATAGATGTCACTCACTGGATCGCTAGGAACATTTATGGGTTCATCCCCGAAGTGTATTTTGCTCTCCACGTCGTACAAAATCTGACCCAAGGTCTTGTCGTCGAAATTTGACTGTTGAATTAGGGCGACATCATCATCATCGGCCCTCGTGCGGTGGGTGGGAGTTCCCGCTGTCTCGATACTGTTGCCTACGGGCTCCTCTACCTGCAAACTTGGCTGCGGATCAGGGTGTTGTGTACGTTGGTGTCGCAGCAACAGACTCGGCAGTTTGAAAAGTCGACCACATTCCTCGCATAGATGCTTGGGTGCCCCATGCACTGTCCGTTCATGACACCGTAGACTGTCCAGGCGAGTAAATAGTTTCCCACACCTCGTGCAGCTATACCGGGTATAGCTCATGGCGGCGCAAGTCGTGCAGACGAGTAAACGATTTGGAGCACGTAGTACAAGTGAACATCTTGGTGATTGACAGAGTGTCTGATGGAACGGCCAGGCCGCTTCACTTTTATAGCACGCTAGCAGGTGATCTATTTTTAGCACACTCACTTCAAGTACCTACAAGTCGAGGACCGAGAAGTACTGGTGTACGACTGAGCCACATTGCGTACGTGTGTGTGTGTTTGTGTTTGAGTCGAGGTCGGTCAGTCGGAAATTGTAGATATCTTGAATAGGGCGATGACGGTGGAAGCAGTGCCGGATCATGGCCCAATAGCGCCGATAGATGTCACTCACTGGTTGATCGTCGTGTAACAGATCGCTAGGAACATTTATGGGTTCCTCCGCGAAGTGTACTTTGCCCTCTACGTCGTACAAAATCTGGCTCAAGGTCTTGTCGTCGGAATTTGACTGTTGAATTAGGGCGACATCATCATCATCGGCCCTCATGCGATGAGTGGGTGTTCCCTCTGTCTCGATACTGGTGCCTACGGGCTTCTCTACCAGCAAACGTGGCTGCGGAACAGGGTGTCGTGTGCGTTGGTGTCTCAGCAACTGACTGGTCAGTTTGAAAAGCCGACCACATTGTTCGCATGGACGCTTGGGTGGCCCATGAATTGAACGTTTATGGCGCTGTAAATGATCCGGGCGCTGAAACGACAGTGTACATATCGTACAGCTATATCGGGCGGTTCCGTCGTGATTGATAGCCTCATGGCGGCGCAAGTCGTGCAGACGAGTGAATGATTTGGAGCACGTAGTACAAGTGAACATCTTGGTGGTTGACAGAGTATCTGATGAAACGGTCAGGCCGCTTTCCTTTTATAGCACGCTAGCTGGTGATCTATTTTTAGCACACTCAGTTCAACTACTTCCATGTCGAGGCCCAAGATGTTCTGGTGTACAACTGAACCGCGTTGCGCGCGCGCGTGTGTATGTATGTAAGTATGGGTAGTTGATTTTACATCCGGGACCTTGCCAACATCCGGGTTTTCCAGTGGGTTTTTCCCCTCGTCCCCCCATCTTCCATACGGGTACTGTGGATTTACATCCGGGTCCGCATCTTGCCTCCGGGGTTTTCCATGTTTACTGTCACGTGTTCGGAACCGGAAGTTGTTACAAGACAGGTGGCGCCCCGAGCTCCGTCAAACAGGGCTATACGGTCAAACACTGGTCAAACAGGGCTATACTACCAAACACTGGTCAAACAGGGCTATACCACCAAACACTGGTCAAACAGGGCTCTACCACCAAACAATGTCGTTGGCACAAATACTGGTCGGGTTATGTTTCACAAACACAGGGTAAGTGAGGAGTAGCTGTAGATGAGCTGGATAAGAAGTCTGGATGAACGCATATGGAAAGAGTTCGATGCGCACCATTATTATCCGGTATTCTGCAAGAGCATTTGGACACCTGTTGACCTCAATAATTTGCATATGACCTCTGTGACGTCACTTCCCCTTCCGTTCACGTGACCGGAACTGACCTTTGACCCTGCGCGCAATTTTTATCCGGTATTGTTAGCGCGCACAGGGTCAAAGGTCAGTTCCGGTCACGTGAACGGAAGCGGAAGTGACCTCACAGAGGTCATATGCAAATTATTGAGGTCAACAGGTGTCCAAATGCTCTTGCAGAATACCGGATAATAATGGTGCGCATGGGTCAAAGGTCACTTCCGTTCAATATGGTTCATCAGAGATACTCAAACTTCTTATCAATACATCTACAATACAGTTAGTGAGGCAGGTCTAATATTTCTCCTCACTCTTTCCTGTTTGACCAGTGTTTGCTGGTGTAGCCCTGTTTGACCAGTGTTTGGTGGTATAGCCCTGTTTGGCCAGTGTTTGGTGGTATAGCCCTGTTTGACCAGTGTTTGGCGGTAGAGCCCTGTTTGACTAGTGTTTGGTGGTATAGCCCTGTTTGACCAATGTTTGGTAGTATAGCCCTGTTTGACCAGTGTTTGACAGTATAGCCCTGTTTGACCAGTGTTTGGTTGTATAGCCCTCTTTGACCAGTGTTTGCACACCGCTCCAAGAGATCCGAGCTTTAAGAGCTCCGGAGGTCGGGGCGCCACCTGTCTTGTAACAACTTCCGGTTCCGAACACGTGACAGTAAACATGGAAAACCCCGGAGGTAAGATGCGGACCCGGATGTAAAACCACAGTACCCGTATGGAAGATAAGGGGACGAGGGGAAAAAACCCACTGGAAAACCCGGATGTTGGCAAGGTCCCGGATGTAAAATCCACTACCCATACATACATACATACATACATACATACATACACACGCGCGCGCGCAACGCGGTTCAGTTGTACACCAGCACATCTTGGGCCTCGACTTGGAAGTAGTTGAACTGAGTGTGCTAAAAATAGATCACCAGCTAGCGTGCTATAAAAGGGAAGCGGCCTGGCCGTTTCATCAGATACTCTGTCAACCACCAAGATGTTCACTTGTACTACGTGCTCCAAATCATTCACTCGTCTGCACGACTTGCGCTGCCATGAGGCTATCAAGCACGACGGAACCGCTCGGTATAGCTGTACGATATGTACACTGTCATTTCAGCGCCCGGATCATTTACAGCGCCATAAACGATCAATCCATGGGCCACCCAAGCGTCCATGCGAAAAATGTGGTCGGCTTTTCAAACTGACCAGTCAGTTGCTGCGACACCAACGCACACGACACCCTGTTCTGCAGCCACGTTTGCTGGTAGAGAAGCCCGTAGGCACCAGTATCGAGACAGAGGGAACTCCCACCCATCGCAAGAGGGCCGATGATGATGCTGTCGCCCTAATTCAACAGTCAAATTTCAACGACAAGACCTTGAGCCAGATTTTGTACGACGTAGAGGGCAAAGTACACTTCGCGGACGAACCCATAAATGTTCCTAGCGATCTGTTACACGACGATCAACCAGTGAGTGACATCTATCGGCGCCATTGGCCCATGATCCGGCACTGCTTCCACCGTCATCGCCCTATTCAAGATATCTACAATTTCCGACTGACCGACCTCGCCCATCTACGCAGCCACGTGGAAGCCATCTTCAACGATCAAAGTACGACCTTCAAGTTGAATCTGGCGTTTGGTTATGTGCTACAGCATAAGGAGGCAGACCAAGTCCGATACTTTTACTCGAGCAGTAGCATCCGGGTATTGACCAACCCTTTACCATCACGGATAAGACGTCGCTAGAGACGATGCTGGAGAAACTGGACACCGTGGATCCCTTGGAATGGGCCCAACAACAACGCCCCAACACCCAGTGGGTCGTAGAGAGGATGACCAATGTCACGTTTTTCGTTAACAAGCTGGCCGACTACACCATAGGCTGAATGCTTCACCCATGCACTGATGAATACCATAACATGCCATACATACTCTATATGTCTATACGCTGATCGTTGACGGCGGCAACGCTAGGTGGTGGTGGTGCTAGTGGTGGTGGTGGTGCTGTGAGGATAATAAAACGTGTATTACGCAATGTGCCTGTTGGTGTTGATGTCTCTTGGTTGTGTTTATATTGAATGGGTCTGAGCATATTGATGCGATGAGAGGAAGTTTTCGGAGAGAACGTAATTCGACATGGTGCACGATTGGACTCAAACACAAACACACACACACGTACTCATTGTGGCTCAGTCGTACACCAGTACTTCTCGGTTCTCGACTTGTAGGTACTTGACGTGAGTGTGCTAAAAATAGATCACCTGCTAGCGTGCTATAAAAGTGAAGCGGCCTGGCCGTTCCATCAGACACTGTCAATCACCAAGATGTTCACTTGTACTACGTGCTCCAAATCGTTTACTCGTCTGCACGACTTGCGCCGCCATGAGGCCACCAAGCACGGCGGAACCACCCGGTATAGCTGCACGAGGTGTGGGAAACTATTTATTCGCCTGGACAGTCTACGGTGTCATGAACGGACAGTGCATGGGGCACCCAAGCATCTATGCGAGGAATGTGGTCGACTTTTCAAACTGCCCAGTCTGTTGCTGCGACACCAACGTACACAACACCCTGATCCGCAGCCAAGTTTGCAGGTAGGGGAGCCCGTAGGCAACAGTATCGAGACAGCGGGAACTCCCACCCACCGCACGAGGGCCGATGATGATGATGTCGCCCTAATTCAACAGTCAAATTTCGACGACAAGACCTTGGGTCAGATTTTGTACGACGTGGAGAGCAAAGTACACTTCGCGGATGAACCCATAAATGTTCCTAGCGATCCAGTGAGTGACATCTATCGGCGCCATTGGCCCATGATACGGCACTGTTTCCACCGTCATCGCCATATTCAAGACATCTACAATTTCCGACTGACCGACCTCGCCCGTTTACGCAGCTACGTGGAAGCCATCTTCAACGATCAAACTACGTCATTCAAATTAAATCTGGCGTTTGGTTATGTGCTGCAGCATAAGGTGACAGACCAAGTCCGATACTTTTACCCGAGAAGTAACATCCGGGTATTTGACCAATCGTTTACCATCACGGCTAGGGTGTCGCTAGAGACGATGCTGGAGAAACTGGACACCGTAGATGCCTTGGAATGGGTCCAACAACAACGTCCCACACCAAGTGAGCAGTGGAGAGGATGACCAATGTAACGTTTTTCGTTACCAAGCTGACCGACCACCCCATCGGCTGAATGCTTCACCCATGCACTGATGAATACCATAACATACATACGTACATACCCTATTTGTCTACATGGTGATCGTTGAATAGAGCTCAGTAAACACTTATACCTAATGTGACGGTGCATTAAATAATAAAGCATGGTGTTTTATATTTCAATTTGTTTTGTTGCGAACATACTAAACCTACCCAGGGCGGCTCCCCCAGCCTGGGTATGATGTAACATTGGGGATAATAAACTGTATGAACATTGCTGAACTTGTTGTTATTCAAGACAACCGCTATCCGATTGTATAATACAGCGGAGCTCCGAGCTCCGGAGCTCCGATCCACAAGAGCTACCACCACCACCACCGGACGTTGACGAGCGGTGGTGGTGTTGATGGTGGTGTGTGGTAGTGTGTGTGTGTGTGCGTGTGTGTGTGTGTGTGTGGTATTGTTGGTGTGTGGTGGTGTCTGTACATATAGAGATTAACTCGAGTCCCTCATCATTCCATATGTATTGGACGACTAATCAAAATTTCGCTACCACTCGTACTGATGACGTCACCGATGACGTCACAACAAAGATATGGTATAATGCATGACAGATATGGATGGTCCATCTCTACTACAAATACCTTCCTTCGCTGCCCCAAATGCCCACTTTCGCTACTACTCGTACTGATGACGTCACCGATGACGTCACAGATGCTGTGGACAGCCCCCAAATCGGGGTCTACACCCCGAGAGCTACAAAATGACACCTCACAGGACGCATTCGGACCAAGGATGGTCCATCTCTACCCCAAATACCTTCCTGTACTGCCCCAAAATGACCACTCTACTTACTACAACCAACTGCGCATGCGCAGATTAACGCGACTTGCACTTAAAAACACGCCATTCTGACTCTACCCCACACAAGCTTCACTTTGACACCTTGCACGACCCATTCGGACCCATAGCGGTCCATCTCTACCCCAAGCACACCCCCACATACCCCCAAAGTGCCTGCTTTGTATACTACGACCCGACTGCGCATGCGCAAAAAAACGGACGAAACACTAGTCCAATAGGATGCCCCCTCGCATATGCTTCACATTGATACCTCATACGACTCCATCGGCTCATTACTGGCTCACCTAGATCCCAAAACGTCTATTTCCATACCCTTTGTCTATTTCGCATGCGCAGAATGACGATATTCCTACCACCCAGTCAGATGCGCCCTTACATATGCTTCACATTTATACCTCACTCGACTCCATCGGACGATTAGTGGTCCATCTAGAACCCAAAACGTCTATTTCCACACCCTTTTCCCACAATTCCCTGTCCGCGCATGCGCAGAATGTCGAAAACGGACGCCACACTACTACAGGCGGTTGCTCCCTCACATATACTTCACATTGATACCTCATACGACACCATCGGCCCATTAGGGGCTCACCTAGACCCCAAAACGTCTATGTTCCTATCCTTTTCTCACAATTCCCTGTCCGCGCATGCACAGAATGTTGACAACGAACGACGCACTAGTCCAGGTGGATGCTCCCTCACGAGAGCGTCAAAATAAGACCTCATACGACTCCATCGGACCAATAGTGATCCATGTCGGCGCCAAAATGTCTATTTCCATATACTTGGTATACTGCGCATGCGCAGAATGACGTCAGTTTTACGTCACATCCATCCAGTCGGATGCTCCTTCACGAATGCTTCACATTGATACCGCACTCAACTCCATCGGAGCATTAGTGGCTCACCTAGACCCCAAAACGGCTATTTCCATACCCTTCGTCTACCGCGCACGCGCAGAATAACGATATTTCAACCCCACACCCAGCCCGTCGGATGCGCCTTCACGAATGCTTCACTTTGATACCTTACTCAACTCCATCGGACCATTAGTGGCCGACCTAGACCCCAAAACGCCTATTTCCATACCCTTTGTCTACCGCGCATGCGCAGAATGACAATATTTCAACCCCGCACCCAGCCCATCAGATGCGCCTTCACAAATGCTTCACATTGATACCTCATACGACTCCATCGACCCACTAGTGGCCCACCTAGACCCCAGAACGTCTATTTCCATACACTTTGTCTATAGAATTTAATATGCATTCCTAGTACACGTCCTCTGCATGGCAGAACTGCACAACCCAGAACAAGTCTGGACACGCCTTGATCTCGGGAAGCCAGGTGTTCGGCACGTGAGCTCACTCACGCAGACGCCAGACCAGGCGTTGTAGCAACAATGTAGCGAACGTGCAACATTGTTGCAGTTCGCTGAGCCAGGTGTTCGGCACGTGAACTCACTCACGCAGACGCAAGACCAGGTGTTCACCGCAACATTGTAGCGAACGTGCAACAATGTGGCAATTCGGGGGAGCCAGGTGTTCGGCACGTGACAACCCCAAGCAGACGACAGCGAAATTCTGGCGGGAAAAACTCCACAGACAGATCAGTATATATCCTATCATGTTCCCAGGCCCCATTCACCCAAAGGAAAAAATCCTAATTTTACATGCACCACATTGACTTGATAGACAGGTCCCAATAAGCCCGGGGACCGATATTAGCCCTTTTGGCTAGAGTTGATAGGGGTTATCCCCTATTTTAGGGGTAAAGTCCGTGTTCCGCTTTTTATAGTTTCGGGAAAAAATCCTAATGTTACATACACCCACCCATGACTGGATGCCTCTTCACGAATGCTTCACTTTGATACCTCATTCGACCCAATCGGACCATGCAGCGTATTTGAAGTCTGGGGACTATTTTCTGTCCGCGGAAGCAGACCGCATCACCGCCAGACCGCATCACCACGGAGGAATACATACCCCATGCACTTGACCATCACGTGACCTCCACATGACCTCCACATGAGACGGCGTCCTTTTTGAGACGGCGCACTCTTTTGCCGGTTTTCACCCGTACTATAATGCACTTGACCTCGACGCCAGATTCTTACGCCAGGTCAATGCGACTCGAAATCAATGCTATATACTACTCACATGTTTCATATGATTAGAGGATGTGACTGTGCTACACATGAAATGAAATAATAATTCATGACCAAATCATGAGGATTTCGATTCAATAATTTGCCAGTGATAATGTACATACATGTACACATGTACATAGAAAGTTTGCTGAAGCTGTCAGCTTTCACTGGATGATATTGACACTTGCTACACATGTTTCATATGATTTGAGAATGTGCGTGTGCTATTTGTGACATGAAATGTTATTTTTTGTTCAAATTATCGCGGTCTGGACTCTTCCAATGATAAAGTTTCTGTTAGCCAAAAATTTGTAATCTGTACATGGAAAGTTTGCTCTACATTAATGCTTTCGATACTGCTGCAGCTTCAGCGGATCACGGTTCTCAGAATGCTTGTTTCACGTTTTTGGTGATATTCTTGGAGAGAATGCCCTTCAAATTAAAAATATGGCATCTTTAACCAAAATGAGGTCAAGATATCTAAATTCGGTGGGCTTGATGCTGAATACTATTGAAAATTCGTTGTGGTTAAAGGTGTAGAAATATGCCAAAAGGCTCGTCGCCATTCGCCACATGATTCCACCAGCTGGAAATTTAAACAGCTGCTTAGTCGAAAGGTTATTTACAGATTAGAAGAACGCAGAGTTTTGGGTTTACAATGAATTGTCACAATTTTTCGTTCCCCCCATTTTGATCTTAGACTCTAATTTACAATTTTGACGTGGCAAACGCTATGGCAAATTATGGCTTATGATACTATTCATGAAAAAAAGTTCCACACACTCAACTCCAAATTAATCCCATTCGTTCAATGGCTGAATATTGTGACGATCCAGCAGGGCAAACACAAAATTAATTGTTACACATATAAAAATTTCAACATGGGAGTATTTTTGGCTAATAAATGTAATATTCCAATGCAGGTCAGGCCAATAACCGAAAATTTCTGGTTCACATCAGCTGAGGTTCAGTTAAGGTTCGCATCATTCTTCAATGTGTCCTCAATTCAAGAGTAAGGTTGTGAATAGAATTTAACGTCGCTTTCAACAATATTGCAGCTTAATCACGACGAACCAACTAAGCACCACCCAGCCCAGTTGTGTTCCAAGAAATCTGAAGCAGCATGAAACCAGACACCCGCCATATCCACCCTATAAAACACTGAGGACAGCGTACAAGACACAGACTGAACGCTTACATGGTGCAATAAAGACAAGTGATATTACAGTGCTAGACATCACATTATCAAGTTCCTGTTGCTTCTCAGCAAAATGCATTGAAGCAACAGGAACCTGAACCCACCCGAACCACCCGCGTCCTCAATTCAATATGGCTATATACTTATTTCATCATTTGCCTCTAATGTAGATGTTTACAATATTGCAACTAAAACATTCGTATTATTCAGCAAATGACTCTTGCATATCGCTTCAATTCCTAACAAGAGGTCGATGCACGCTTTGCGTCCACAATTGATTATGATCTTGTCAATATGCTATTTGCAGGTACTTTTTGGTTCTTGTTACACTCAACTTTTGACAGACATTTTGGCAGTTTTAGAATCATTTGATATATTAATCAAAGTATTTCGGGTTTACTTGCATCAGAGGAGTTTTTTGACCCACATTTGTGATCATTTAACCCTACCTGGCCGGGGAGGCACTTCCGCCCCCCGTTGGTTTTTTGCTCCTATCTCCGGAACGACGACAAATTGAGAGCTGAAACTTCGTCACTTTTCCGATTATCGTATTAGGGTAATTTTGAGGCTATTTGTATGACCCCCCGAGCAGAGGATCATGGGTAAATTCAAAATGGCGGCCAGGTGGGGTACCATAAAAGTGATTTTTTCGTTATATTTCTTCAAATATTTTGCTTTTCTGTATGGAAAAGTGGGTAAAATCTATTTTATTTCATATCAGATTATTATTTACTAATTTATCATGCAGTTTTTGCGAAGAAAAAGCAAAAATAAAAATTTCGAAAATTCTGACAAATAATGGTCAAAAAATGCTCTTTTTGAAAATGACGTCACAGTGACGTCATTATGGCGGCCATCTTGATTTTTTTTGCATTTTCTTGTAGAACTTGACCCACTGATATAGTGTGGTATGTTTCAGCCCTCTAGCCTTAGCGATAGCGAAAATAAATAGGGGGGCACTTTCCGCCCCTCTCCAAGCTGCGGTACACCCCAAATCGCCCAGGCCAGATAGGGTTAAGGGAGAAAAGGTGGTGTTCGCTTTACATATAGGGAATCGTCCTCAAGCTGTTCGGTTTGTAGGGCCAAACTTTCACTTTTATAAAAATGACATGAAATGGACCATTTTTCACTGCCTATACATACTGAATTATAAGACACGAAATAATGAAGGACTGCAGATGCACGAAAACGGATTTATGGCGCACCAAAGGTACATTGGCTTATTTTCGTATTTTTATGCACTTTTCGGTGCGGGTTTTCTTTTGTTACAAAAATAGGACACCTTTAACTAAAACCAATTTTTGCTATTTTGAACAACAAATAATTCTGAAATATTCAGTCTAAATATGATTTTGGTTAAAGGTGTCATAATTTTGCAATAAGAGAAAATGTCGACTGTACATGCACCGAAAAGTGCAAAATAAACCAATACGGCAGGTTTGAACCACTGTAAGTCTGGTTGTGTTTATCTGTGAGCCTTGATTATTATTTATCTAATAATTCAGTGTATAGACTGTAAGAAATTGTCAATTTGGCGCTTTTTAGACAAAAATTAGCTCCATTAGCTGTGTGTATCAAAAACGCATTGAGGACGATTCCCGGCCTATATCTAAAGCGAACACCACCTTTGCGATCTTACAACAAAAGTTCCATGGATCGGTTGTCGATGGACCGTGAAGAATGGCGTACCCACCTAAAGCGGATTTTTGTGGATTCATCTCTATATAGGATGTCGATTTTTGTAAAATGTGGATATGCATCCTATATAAGAGATGTATCCACATTGTGTCCACGTTTATATAATTCCCATACTTATTTAATCTGTGAGAAAATGAATCTACTAAAAGTACATCCAGACAAGAAAACCTTCAAGCATCGCAATCGCCGACAAGTTCATGAAATTCGCCATTCTCCTACTCAACGATCCTTTTTCTACAGCTCTTTGCTATAAAACAAGATACTGTCATACTCTCAGTGTTATTTTAAATGCTAAATAATCACGGTTTCACAGAAATGGCGAATTATTTTTTAAATGCATGGATGGGAAATAAAAACTATAAATCTAGAAAACGAGCCGATCTGGTTTACAGTTTCATTGAATTCGTATGTCGTGTAAAAAGTGTGCTGATTGGTTGAATAACGTGTGGGCAGAGCCAATATGTACTGTTCAGCCAATCAAATTCCCGATTACTTGTACTCAGGGAAATTCAGATTTGGGATGAAAGTTCATCGTGCGACGGGATCGAGATATCGTATACCTTTCCCATCCATACCAGCAAAAGGAAAACACGCCAGGTTTTTATTCTTTGTAACCATAATCACATATGTTATAAGAGTTTTGTGCAAACCTGTCAGTCGCTCCTATTTCGTTTTGTTGGTGAAGATCGACGGAGAAGACACGTCAGACACGTGAAAAAATAACGAAATCTGACATGTCCAAAAAACTTTCGCCAAAATTTCTACCAGAGTTTTACCGCAATTTTATTCAGCTCTCATGCTGATAATTGATCAAGTAAGGTGGAAGTAAAAATGTGTATACATCACCAAAAATGCATGTGCATCCACAATTTGGAAATTCCTTGTTTTTGACTTTTGGCATTTTCTGATAGCGCTTGACCCCTAGATACAGTGTGACAAGTTTCAGCCCCCTAGCCTATAAGGGGTAAACAAATATATACACTCTCAGAAAGCGTTAAAATGAAAGTGTTGTATTTAACATTATAAATGTCCGAGGAGTGACAAATTATATAAAGTGTTATACTTGTAACACTCTCAGAAAGTGTTGAAATAAAGTGTTATATCCAACACCATAGTGCTGTATCAGGAGCAGTACAATACAAGTGTTAAATTCAAAAGTGTAAAATGTCGTATTGCTCCTGATACAGCAATATAATGATGGATATAACGCTTTATTTCAGCACTTTCTGAGAGTTATAATATAACACTTTCGTCGGACATTTATAATGTTAAATACAACACTTTCATTTTAAGAGTGTATAAAGTGACGGGGCGTGGGCGAAAAAGCCGCCAGGAAGGCTTAGGATTGCGAGCAACTGATTCTACATTTCGACAGAGTTCCGTAACCCACCTATACCGCACCTCATTCGCAATCTTGGTGAAGGTTCCTCATATAGATCTCTAAACTTAGTGTGTGATGCTCCATTATTAGACTGCGGTGTGTTTAAGAAATAATTCCTTGCTTACTGTCGTAAAACACCTAGAATAGATCGGGCTGCAATAGGAGGAGTCCACGGCCTTCGTGACCAAACGTGGAGACTCCTCCTATTGCAGTCCGATCTATTCTAGGTCGGGCTGCAATAGCAGGAGTCTAAGTTTGGTCATGAAGGCCGTAGGCCTGAGTGATCAAACGTGGAGACTCCTCCTATTGCAGCCCGATCTATTCTAGGTATTTTACCACAGTAAATAAGGAATTATTTCTATTCTACCATACTGAAAACAGCACAATGTGGAGATGTTTCCTGAAATGAAAGATATTCTCGTGTATTTAAAGGTCAACCCAAACGCTCTGAGGTCAAAAATATAAAAAAATAGTCCTTTCGATTCTGAAAATAATGATATTTTTTTCATAATTTTGTGCAGTCTGGTTGTCGAGATATTGCCATTTGAAAGGTGAAAATCGCTCTCCTGTCAATTCCAGCTGTGACGTCACGGAGGGAAGCCGTCTTGTATTCTCTATGTTAAAGCCGTATACCACAGTCGTAAGTAGCTGCTGATTTCTGGAGATTTTCGGAGTATCGGGGCATGATTTGTTAAATATGCCGCGACGTTGTGTAGTGGGAGGTTGCAGTTTTACTACAGATGACGGTGTTAGTATTCATTTGTGGCCTAAAGACGAGAAAATCGCTGCAAATTGGACGAAATTTGTACGCAACACGAGAGTGTGGAAAGAGGGCCCGAGCCAGTACTCGTATAATTTGCTCGGCACATTTTGACAGAAATTAGACATCATTCGAGGACATCTACAGCGTAGCAGTTGAATTCGGGTACAAACCAAAACTAAAGAGAACAGCTATTCCAACTATCAAACCTAAGAACAATCAGAATGTGACGGCAAAGAAATCGGACAAGGAGAATCTATCACGGACATCGGCTGAACGAATCTAGCCTGCAAGCGAGGCCTCGGGCAGGGAGACGGCTGTACATGCCCTGCTCGCTCTCGCGTGGCATTTGTTGCTTGAGCACCTACAGGTTAGACTGGATGAGTCTCTATTTCATATTATTTAATAATAATAAAATGATCTTTCATAAATATATATACGTTTGATAAGTAAATAAATAAAAAACACCAATTGGAGTGAATGGCTGTAGATACAGAAGTGATAATAATACTTTCATAATCCCTTGACATTTGAGATTGTGGGAATATCATTCGATTTCAATTTAATTGAGGTAATTTGTCGAAAATTGAGCAAATGTGAATGCCGATCCACTCACCACGGCTTACTTTTCGCCATGAATGTCCAAAGTATTTTTTATCAAACTATATAATTCTGAAATTGGTATTTCATGGGGATTATGGGAAAACAAACAAAATTCAAATCGGACGTATATCAGTAGAGTTATCAACAGTTTACTGTCCATACTGCCGAATCCCGGAATTTATCCCTTCGAAAAGGCTGCCTCGGTCAGTAACAACAATAACAACACAGATGTTCTCGTTCTTTACATCACAGAATCGTTCTACATTCAATACAGTTTGAAATATATGGACATTTGGTCTTATAGATGACGATAATAAGGTTTCCAGTCAAGTTGCATACCAATCTGTATTCAACAAACGACCTCTCCGAATCCTGTCGTCGTCGAGTTCCACGTTGTCAGAGTGGTTGTCACTGTCAGAATCGGAGCCGTACGGCTCAAATTGATAGGGCTGAATTCCGCCGTTGGTCTGCAAACAACTGTTAATTTGCCCGTCATCATCCTCCTCTATGTCTATTTCATCTTCTTGGCGAAAAATATTTCCATCTAAGCAGCTGATATCGCTCGAATCGACATCTGAACCGGAGCTCTGACTGCACTCGCTTTCCATGTTATCCGCTGTTTTTTCTCAGGCAACTTCCCTGCGTGACGTCATCAACCCAGCTGTGAAAGTGTGAAAAAGCCCACTTTGCTCCCATATTACGTGTGTTTCTCATCAGATTAGAATTTTTTCAATATTTTTTTCATACAAAGTGAAGTATGAACTATGATTTTTAAGGATTTTTAGACCAAAAAAAATCCGTTTGGGTTGACCTTTAAAACTGGATGAACACCCGTATACCCGACAAAAAATGCTTTGACCCGCCAATTAATCGGAGCAAGCAACACTCGCAAGTCGCGTGCCTGTTGGAGACACGGGTTGGAGAGTCCACAGTATGACACCTATAGGGGCGTGCTAAAACACCATCAACGATCAAAATGATGAAAGCGTAACCCTTGGATTCCGTCATCCAATAATTGGATTTTTATCCTATCATAGGTTTAGTGACACCAACAACTTTGAATAAAAAAGAACGGAAAAGAACTCTTTCGCCAACGTTAATTGGCTCCATGATGTACAAGAAGATAAGCAGACGATAAATTATTATATCCTTTTCAATCCAATTACCCCTCTGGGCGAGTTCAACTGGACACGCGAAGAAACTTACGGCGTCATATAATCAACACCGACTGGTTGAGAGGTATAATCTATTGGAATTAGATCACACCTGGGCTTCCTTCTTTAAATGTAATAAGGTTATTCGGTAAAACAAATGGGTGTGGTAGAATGTTCAATACGGGTTCCTGGTAGAGTAGGACCAATTAAACTTAAAAACATTCCCATCTGCTTTTTATTTTAGGTAAAGAACAAGCCACCAATACACCAATCCTGCTACAGCATGGTTTATTGGCTAGTTCAACAATGTTTCTAACAAATCTGGTGAATGAGAGTCTCGCTTACATATTGGCAGACGATGGATTTGATGTCTGGTTAGGTAACGTCAGGGGTAATCGCTACTCTCGGAACCACAGTCGTCTTCAACCGTCACAGAAGGAATTCTGGGATTGGAGGTATGCTATCATCTTTGCAAAATATTAGGGCAGAATAAAAGAAAAGCTTTTATTTTTTTCAGTCTTTCGATGTTAATTCTCCCAGTTGTGTTACATAGCTACCTGCGTATTTCTTTTCATCATCTCATACTCCCACATTCGCCATCTGAGATACCGTGTCCACTCAGTGAAGTATCAAATTATTGACTGATTGCAGAGGAGCTTGATAACAGAAGCGGCTGTAAAAGGAAAGATAGCCCATTGGGAAGCGTAGTCCGATGGCTGTCTTTTAACGTAACAAAGAATTGTTTTCAGGAATTGGTAATTGTACTTTAGTCTCTCATTATGGAAAATTTGATCTGATTTTTCGATCGGCCAATAAGCTTGTATTATTGAAAAAATCCGCCCATCCCCAGGCTCATCGTTGTACCTAGACAGTTTATTCTTCTCCGTGTTTCTTGGCATTTACATAGACCGAAGGTCGATACTTCATGTAGAAACTATTGTCTGGGTCTTTGTGTCGTTGAAAAGGCACATGTCTAGACACATTGTTGTCCCCAGACTTGGCTATTGTATCCCCAGACTTGGCTATTGTATGCATTGTCTCGTGATTCTTACATAAAGTATGAACCAGACCGGATGTCCTGTGAGTGGGATTGCGTTCACCCCGATGCTCTGTTTCTGCGTGCTGTCTATGGGAAAGAAATGCAGAAAATCGGATATAAAACCAGGCTGAAGCGACTTGGTCTATTTGAATGTGATATGATTGCAGACTAAACTGGATTATGTGCAGCAAAATGAGATGCAATCACGACTGGTGTCGGATTTTAATACGTGCGGTATGGGAAACGTGAACGTACTTTCGGGTAACGATACGGCCGTTTCCGATAAACATCGGCTAAATCCCCGACGAGATACCGCTGAAAAATGGCGAACAAACTACTTGGTAGGAAGGAGGTAATGTTTTGTTTACCTCATTAATGAGCCCATGGGCTGTCATCTAATAAATAAATGAGCCTATCGAGCGGTGTACTTTTCTTCCAATCTGTCTAACATTCGGCGAACTAACTTGAGTACTCAAGCTGTAATTGGGAATACCGTTTGTGAAAGATGGGAATCAGGGTACACGGTAATCTAGTACTGTTTATTAGTGGACAAGAACACGGATTTTCAAAATTGCACCTCGATTATTCAAGTTAGTTCACCGATTGTTGGATAGATTGAAAGAAAAGTACACCCTTCGCTCGATAGGGTTATTAATATAGTACATGACATCACACGAATTCAGTAATGGGGTAAAAACAAATTTACCTCCTCCAGATGAAAACATTTTTCCGATATTTTTCCCGCCGTCTATTGTCGAGGATTTCCAGTACTCGTTGTGTTTCACCGATGTTTATCGGAAACAGCCGTACCGTTGCCAGCAAGGACGTTCACGTTTCCTATACCGCACGCAATAAAATCCGACACCAGTCGCAATCGCATCTGATTTTACTGCACATAATCCATTATATTCTGCAATATTATCACATTCCAACAGACCAAGTCGCATGTTTACATAGGCGTATTCTTTGGTTATTTTAAGCATGGTTAATGTGGGAAAGTTTATATTTTGCCAATGTCAGTGGACGAGCTTAGGTGTCCTCTCAAATGGAGAGTTGTTCTGTCAGCTAAGCCAGGCTCTGTGGGAAAATACTTGGATTTAGGCTTACTTGTGTCGCTTTGTTAATCGATTCCACGATGAAAACAGCAGTTAAACTTGAGAAAGAAATTCCATCTTGTAATTTATTCGATTGTATGAAGCAGACGACCCCTTCCTCTTCCGCCTTGAAAAATAAAATCTCGAAATCAACACCTGCACTTGACACATGTACATTTCACACAACCGTGCTAAAACACCCAACAGCAAGTTGTTACAGACACAAGTGTTATAGAATCTGATTTTCCGCATTCCTTTCCTATAGACTGAAGGACCTGATCTCGTATTAATCATATGTACGTACCGCTGCAGCGATCAACTTAGCATATACTCTGAGGATCGAATCTTGGGACGGAACATCTGAAAGATACCTTTTTCAGGCTCTGAAATTGTGTGCCGTTTGGAAGTGTTAGTCTAGTCACTCATACACGCCAACCCTCACAAAAAATCTGGTCAAATATAAACAATTCAAATTTGAAGCATTTTCATTGGGCGGGGTTGTTCCTCAAATTGACTGCACTGCATCGGTGATATGCTCACGCCTACCACTTTACCGCGGACGTCACTCCGATGTCGATCTCAATTCGCTTCGGAGGTCTAGATTGATTTAGCCCGAAGTGTCAAGGGCTGAAAACGATATCTTCCAGATATTCTGTCCCAGGATATGATACTCAAAGTACTCAATCTGATTAAAACTCAGACTTAATAACCGCTCCTCTACCGGACATGTCGCTAATTAAGATCTGGGACAGTCTGTATCTTAAATCTGTCGCGCATGTCAGACTGGCGACCAATATCACAGTCCAACTTCAACGGGCGAAGAGGTGCCTATCCGAGCAAATAATAATCTTCGGTGATTGCTCATGGAGAGCAAGAACTGGGTTGGATTTTCCTGCGCCTCGTTCACTACAGAAATAATCGGATAGGCACCTATTCGCCCGTTGAAGTTGGACTGTGATTGGTCGCCAGTCTGACATGCGCGACAGATTTATGATAGAGACTGTCCCAGATCTTAATTAGCGAGATGTCCGACAGAGCAGTGGTTATTAAGTCTGAGTTTTAATCAGATTGCAAAGTACTTAGCATGGGATTTGACTCCATGTAACACGAAACTGAGAGAAACACGTTGTATTTCACACGCATTAGATATCACTAAGAATTTTAATATATTCAGCTTGATAATATGATGTCTAGTACTGTAATATCACTTGTCCTTATTGCACCATGTAAGCGTCCTGTCTGTGTCTTGTGCTGCCCTCAGTGTTTTATAGTGTGGATGGAGGGTGTCTGGTTCCATGCTGCTTCCATGGTGCTTCAAAGATTCTTTCTTTTCAGTAGCAGGAACGCAACTTGGCTTGGTGGGGCATAGTTGGTTCATCGCGATATGACTGAAATAATGTTGAAAGCGACGTTAAATCCTATTCACTCACACCTAATATATTCAGGCCGGTTGAGAACAAGGCACTATGGTAAATTCACACAAAAACCTTGTGGTAAATTCTAATTCCTGTTCTGAAATCCTAGTTTCAAATATAATGCCCTGGTATGTATTTATCGTTAAATATATAAAACATCTAGCAGTGGACCTTGAATTCTCTGCCTTTCTCTAAGTCGTATGTACTTACTCCGTCCTTCGTTTTCAGCTGGGACGAGATGGCGAAGTATGATTTACCAGCTATGGTAGACTATATTGTCAATGTCACCGATCATAAACAAGTGTATTATGTGGGTCACTCCCAAGGTACGACCATTGGCTTCGCCGGATTCAGCAGATACCCTGAACTTTCTGCGAAAGTGAAGACATTTTTTGCCCTTGCACCTGTAACTACGGTTGGATATATCAAAAGTCCCATCAAGTTTCTGGCGCCATTTGCAAAGGATATAGCCGTAAGTTCGCCATAATCTTAATAGTTTACTCGTTTCCAAATCCCGCACCGCTCATCTCATGGAGGATAATTCGTGGGGATATCCACTACACGATGTACGGTGGCCCATAGGCGACATTTGTGATTTGGTTTAGTTTCCTGGATTTTTTTGATTTTTTACTCCCCCCACCACGAAATCAACTGAATTTTCACTTAATTTCTTTCAATTTAATGCAAAACGCGATTTAACGCGATAAATAGTTTACACTGAGGTGAAATTTTTCCCCCGCGAGGAAAATATTTACACCTCGGTACGAATAGTTTAAGCCGCGATGGTAATATTTACATCTTAGAGAAAATATTTACACCGCGGTGAAAATGTTCAAATCTCGGAGAAAATATTTACACAGCGAAGGGGAATAGTTTACCCCGCAGTGGAATCCGCGGAAATAAATTCTACATCGCGGTGTAAATATTATCATTGCGGTGTAAATTCTTTTTTGATGATTTTTGAATTTTTCTTGCATTTTCTGAATGTTTTTCTGAAAAAAAAACTAGGATAAATCGCGTTTTGCACTAAAGCACGTTTATTTTGGAATCGCAAAACGTTGCCAAGAATTGTTGAAAACTATAAAGTGACTCAAAAAAATTAAAGAAGAGATAATATTCTAAATAAAATCGCAAGAAAATATAGAGTAAAATGCAAAAAAGGAGAAAATTAAGGGGAAATTCAGTTGATTTCGAGGAAAATACAGAAAAAAAAACAAATCAAGGAAACTAAAACTCACCGATTGACCACCGTACGTAACGATGAGAGCAGCTCCACGAAAGCGCTGCAAGTATTTCTCCCACTTTATTCGCAAAGGAAATTCAATCAAGTTTGAGCAGAAATTGGCCCCATTTCGTCTCTTGAACTGACCCTTACTGGAGTTGTCAACGGGCGCTTATTAAATGTGATTTTAATAATTTTACTTCGGTGAAAGTTCGTGCGCACTAGTAGGCCCGATTTCGTCAGCTCCGATATGTACAATATGATATCCAAGGGTCATTAGTAGTATATAAAGGTGATTACGAGTCGTATTGACCTACTTTTTTGTTCCCCCCGGGGGAGGATTGAGGAGGAACTTTTCGGGGGATTCCCCAGTGGGGGTTTCCCAGTGGGGGTTTCCCAATGACGATCACGTGATCAAGGCATGTCTACACTTGTTCTGGGTTGTATAGTTCTGCTATACGGAGGATGGGTACTAGTATTTCAAATAAATAAATTAATTAATTAATTTTAATTAATTACTTGTAGAATGGCGGTGTTTTTAGACGGTGCAAGGGAGCAAACGAAGCGGTGGGGACGTCACGGGGAGAAAAAAACTCTCACATTACCCTCAAAAAAACCTCTTAAGCCATATAATAGTAATAAACATAATCTATAGGTGTTGTACCATGTTAATAGGATCAGTCTAGCATCTGTACCACCCTAGGGTCGAGTGTTTATTGTCCCGTGTATCTCCGCAAAACGTAAACAAAGAAAATGGCGGCTCCAGGATGGTGTGGGGATGCCCTTTACATAGCACGGCGTCGACCGTAGCGCCATCTGCACACATTGACGCAAGGGAGACAACTCGTGTGGACCAACCATGTGGAAATAGCCGTGTTGGAGCTAGGGGAGTGACTACTGGTCCAGTGAGGTCGAGTGAGGTATCAAAGTAAAGCATTCGTGAAGGGGCATGTAATGGGCTGGGTGTGGGGTTGAAATCGCGTCATTCTGCGCATGCGCGGTGGCCCGAGGGTATGAAAATAGCCGTTTTGGAGCTAGCGAAGCCAATAATGGTCCAATGGCGTCGAGTGAGGTATCAAACTGAAGCTTATGTGAAGGGGCATCTGGCTGGACTAGTGGGTTGAACTAGCGTCATTCTGCGCATGCGCGGTGGCCGAAGGGTATGGAAATAGACGTTTTGGTATCTAGGGGAGCCAATAATGGACCAATGGGCTCGAGTGAGGTATCAAAGTGAAGCTTAGATGAAGGGGCATCTGACTGGACTAGCGGATTCGAAATAGCGTCATTCTGCGCATGCGCGGTGGCCCAAGGGTATGGAAATAGCCGTGTTGGGAGCTAGGGGAGTTACTACTGGTCCAATGGGATCGAATGAGGTATCAAAGTGAAGCTTAGGTGAAGGGGCATCTGACTGGACTAGCGGATTTGAAATAGCGTCATTCTGCGCATGCGCGGTGGCCCAAGGGTATGGAAATAGCCGTGCTGGGAGCTAGCGAAGCCAATAATGGTGCAATGAGATCGAGTGAGGTATCAAATTGAAGCTTAGGTGAAGGGGCATCTGACTGGACTAGCGGATTTGAAATAGCGTCATTCTGCGCATGCGCGGCGGCCGAAGGGTATGGAAATAGCCGTGTTGGGGCTAGGGGAGCCACTAATGGTCCAATGGGATCGAGTGAGGTATTAAAGTGAAGCATTCGTGAAGGGGCATCTGATGGGTTGGGTGTGCGGTAGGAATATCATTCTGCGCATGCGCAGATGCAATGCGGAGCTCTCGTCCAATCAGAAGCGAGTATTTCAATTTCGTCACAGAGCTGTCAGCCAATCAGAAGCGAGTATTTTGACCCGGTGCATTATGGGCCATATCCAAGATGGCGGCACGTATGTTCAAGATGGCGGCACATCCGGTGTCGAAAACTGGCCATTTCGTCGGGATGTGGTCACCTAGTGTCGAAAACTGGACCTTGTATGGGTCCTGCTAGACGTTTTGGAGCTAGGGGAGCCCTAATGGGTCGATGGAGTTGTATGAGGTATCAAAGTGAAGTATATTTCAAGCATGGGTGGGTGTATGTAAAATTTTTCCTGAAAAAATACGGAACACGGACTTGATCCTAAATTACGCAAAAATGCCTATATGAGGTATGGGGAGTATAGGGCCATCCTGGGAAACGTACTTCTATACATTTGCGGTAAGGTTGTTTGGATTTGTTTTACTCGTCTCGTCATTTAGAACATGTTATGAAGTGTCCCCGTGCGAATCGGTGAAATTTTTGAAAAAGTACGATATAGCCCCATATAGACATATATATATAAATATATATTCCCATACTGAGGGTATAGGATCAATGTTTGTCCCACTGGGAAACGTGCTTCTATATATTTGCGGTAGGGTTGTTTGGATTTGTTTTTCACGTCTCGTCAAGGCAAACACCATAGGAAGTGTCCCCGTGCGAATCGGTGAAAGTTTTGAAAAAAGTCACCGAGGCCTGGGTAGGCCCATAGGCCTATACTGCATGGCTATGGGTGTATAGGTCCATACGGGGTGGACATGTTGGAGTCTAGGTGAGTCCCTAATGCTCCTATGAGGTCGAGTGAGGTCTTTTTTTTGAAGCTCTCGTGGAGGAGCACTTGACTACACTAATGGTTCGTCCGTGTTCAATAGTCTGCGCATGCGCAGCCTGGCCCGTAGTATAGAAAACAGGCATTTTGGGTGCTATGTAGGGGTGTGTTTGTGATAGAGATGGGCTATTCACGGTTCGAATGGGTCGTGTGAGGCAGCAATGTGAAGCTTGTGTGGGGTAGAATCAGAATGGTGTGTTTTTGAATGCATGTCGCGTTAATCTGCGCATGCGCAGTTGGTTGTAGTAAGTAAAGTGGCCATTTTGGGGTAGTGAAGGATGTTATTTGGTGTAGAGATGGACCATCTTTGGTCCGAATGTGTCTAGGAAAGTGTCATGTTGTAGCTCTCGGGGTGTAGACCCCGATTTGGGGTATGTTCCCGTCATCTGTGACGTCATCGGTGACGTCATCGGTACGAGTAGTAGCGAAAGTGGCCATTTTCGGGCAGTACATGAAGGTATTTGGGGTCGAGAGGGGCTATTCACGGTTCGAATGCGTCCTGGAAGGTGTCATCTTGTAGTTCTCGGGGTGTACATTTCGATTTGAGGGATGTCTGCGTCATCTGTGACGTCATCGGTGACGTCATCGGTACGAGTAGTAGCGAAAGTGACCATTTTCGGGCAGTACATGAAGGTATTTGGGATCGAGATGGGCTATTCACGGCTCGAATGCGTCCTGGAAGGTGTCATCTTGTACTTCTCGGGGTGTACATTCCGATTTGAGGGATGTTCTCGTCATCTGTGACGTCATCGGTGACGTCATCGGTACGAGTAGTAGCGAAAGTGGACATTTTGGGGGTGCGTGGGGGTGAGTTTGGGATCGAGAGGGGCTATTCACGGTTCGAATGCGTCCTGGAAGGTGTCATCTTGTAGTTCTCGGGGTGTACATTCCGATTTGAGGGATGTCCGCGTCATCTGTGACCTCATTGATGACGTCATCGGTACGAGTAGTAGCGAAAGTGGACATTTTGTGGGTGCGTGGGGGTGAGTTTGTTGTAGAGAGGGACTATCCTTAGTCCGAATGCGTCGTGTAAGGTGTCATTTTGTAGCTCTCGAGGTGTACATCCCGAGTTGAGGCATGTCCGAAGCATCTGTGACGTCATTGTTGACGTCATCAGTAGGAGTAGTAGCGAAGTGGACATTTTGGGGCAGTGAAGGAAGGTATTCGGAATAGAGAGGAACCATCCTTGGTCCGAATGCGTCTAGGGAAGTGTCATGTTGTAGCTCTCGGGGTGTACATTCCGAGTTGAGGGATATCCACAGCATCTGTGACGTCATTGGTGACGTCATCAATAGGAGTAGTAGCAAAAGTGGGCATTTTTTAGCAGTGAAGGATGTTATTTGGTGTAGAGATGGACCATCCGCGGTCCAAATGGATCGTGTGAGGTGTCATCTTGTAGCAACGCCCACCAACACCATTCTTAATGCTTCAACGCCCTGGTGAAATAGCTCAGAAGCTCTGATATTCCATGGAATTGTCACTAATTCTTCGAAATGCAGTGACGCCCTCGACGTCCGTCGTTACGCGTTAACACTCTAACATAACACTATGATATAGACCGGAGAGAGAACAACAACAACAGCAACAACAACAAGGATGACACATGAGAGAACAACAACAACAAGAAGTTTTTTTCATATAGTTTATTCTCTCCAATGTTACATCATACCCACGCTGGGGGAGCCGCGTTGGGTATATTTACAATTCAAGAAGATTCTTGTCCGATCAGAGGCCACCATTTGCATGTTTTATATTCGTTCCTGTCCGTTAGATGTATTCTTGTCCAATTAGAAGTCTCCATTTCAGAAAGTTCCATCTTCGGCCATGTTCGCTCTAAACCGTTTATTCTAATCACCGTCGGTCAGGCCAGGATACCGTTGAGGCAACATATCCTCAGATAGTTGTTTGCGCATTCTGAGAATCTATCAGTGCATGGGTGAATACTTTCATCTGATGGGTTGATTGGTCGTCTTGGTCACGAAGAACGTAACATTGGTTACCCTCTTTACCACGCATTGTGTGTTGGGGCGTTGTTGTTGGGCCCATCTCAAGGCATCCAATTGTTCCACATGGGCCAGCATCATCTCTAGCGACGCCCGGTGAATGATGGTAAACGGCAGGTCAAACACAAGGTTGTTGGCACTGGGGTAACAATACCGTAACTGGTCCGTCTTTTTGTGACGTAAGATGTACCCGAAAGCGACATTCAATTTGAAGGCCGTTGCTTGGTCATTGAAGATGGCTTCCACGTAGCTACGTAAACAGGTGAGTTTGGTCAGTGGGAAATTGTAGATATCTTCAATAGGGCGATGTTTGTGGAAACAGTACCGTGTCATGGACCAATGGCCCCGATCGTCGTCACTCACTGGATGGTTGTCCTGTAAGAGATCGCTGGGAACATTTATGGGCTCGACCATAAAATGTTCGATGTTGTCAGGCGAATGACTGGGAGCAGTAATGCTGGGGTCCGGCTGGATATCCAGGCTCTTCTGATCTGTGGGTATAGACGGGTTCTCCTTCATCGCATCACCAGTGGCATTCGTCTCCCCGGGCTCATCTTCACTAGGTCTGACCTTCCGCGGTTCCTCTTCAGTAGGAAGTTGTCGCACATGCCATGGTACCGGGGCATGAATCAACCGTTGGTGTCGCAGCAACTGACTGCGTCGTTTGAAGAGTTGACCACAACCGTTACATTGTTCCGTCGCGCCCTCGTGGAATGAGCGTTCGTGGCGCAGTAAATGATCCTCCCGATTGAATGACCGTGCGCAGATTGTACAAGTATACCGAGCATTGTTGTGTGTGGAAGCCTCGTGGCGTCGTAAATTATCTAGACGAGTAAACAGCTTCTGACAAGTTGTGCAAGTCAACATCTTGGTGGTTGACAGAGTGTCTGATGAAACAGCCAGGCCGCTTCCCTTTTATAGCACGCTAGCTGGTGATTTATTTTTAGCACACTCAGTTCAACTATCCCCAAGTCGAGGGCCGAACCGTGACATCTTCGGTAACCCCCGTGTCTCTCCGGTCATCTCCGTAACGTCAACGATCAACATGTAGACATATAGAGTATGTACGGCATGTTATGGTATTCATCAGTGCATGAGTGACGCATTCAGCTGATGGGGGTGGTCGGTCAGCTTGGTAAGGAAGAACGTGGCAACCATGTTCGTTCTGAACCGTTTATTCTAATCACCGTCGGTCAGGCCAGGATACCGTTGAGGCCACATACCCCCCAAATAGTTGTTTGCGCATTTTGAGTATTTATCAGTGCATGGGTGAATACATTCACCCGATGGGAAGATTCCGTAATTTGGTCACGAAGAACGTAACATTGGTGACCCTCTCTACATCCCATTGCAAGTTGGGGCGCTGTTCATAGGCCCATCCCAAGACATCCAATTGTTCCACTTGGTCCAGCATCATCTCTAGCGACACCCGGTTAATGATGGTAAACGGTTGGTCAAATACCCGGATGTTACTGCTCGGGTAAAAGTATCGGACTTGATCTGTCTCCTTATGCTGCAGCACATAACCAAACGCCAGATTTAATTTGAAGGACGTTGCTTGGTCATTGAAGATGGCTTCCACTTAGCTGCGTAGACGGGCGAGGTCGGTCAGTCGAAAATTGTAGATATCTTGAATAGGGCGATGACGGTGGAAACAGTGCCGTATCATGGTCCAATGGCGCCGATAGATGTCACTCACTGGATGGGTGCCGTGTAAGAGATCGCTAGGAACATTTATGGGCTCGTCCAGAAAACGTTCGATGTTATCAGGCATATGACTCGAAACCGTAACGGTGGGGGTCCGGCTGGATATCCAGGCTCTTCTGAACTGTGGGTATAGACGGGCTCTCCTTCATCGCATCACCAGTGGCATTCGTCTCCCCGGGCTCATCTTCACTAGGTCTGACCTTCCGCGGCTCCTCTTCAGTAGGTAGTTGTCGCTCATGCCGTGGTACCGGGGCATGAATCAACCGTTGGTGTCGCAGCAACTGACTGCGTCGTTTGAAGAGTTGACCACAACCGTTACATTGTTCCGTCGCGCCCTCGTGGAATGAGCGTTCGTGGCACAGTAAAGCATCTTCCCGATTGAATGACCGTGCGCAGGTTGTACAAGTATGCCGAGCATTGCTGTG
>JAVTVY010018720.1:0-75629 GCA_036873755.1 Hanleya hanleyi | reverse complement strand
CAGAAAAACATTACCCGGGTGTACAAGAACCCAGATGTAGGCGCGGACGTCAGCGAAAGCACACCGTGAATACCCCAATTCGATGGGCTGATTGTTCGATCGCCGATTGGTTCTTTTTCTCGACCGCTGATTGGCTCTTTTTCTCGACCGCTGATTGGTCCAAATGGAACTGCCCATCTTTCCCAGGTTCATCTAGAATCCCCTTTTTTTTGTGCTCAAGCTCTGACTATAGCGATACCGCAACATTGTCTCATTGGACATTGGACCGTCTGACCTGGAGGTGACCCTTTGACCTTTTGACCTGCGTCCGCGCGCGCACTGCCGGGGATGACGCGGGATGACGCGCGCGCGCGCGCGCGCTGCGGGACACTGGGGTGGGGCGGGAAAACACCCTGGCGGTTGAACATTGGAACTCTTGTGGGTTTGGAGGATGAACATACGGACGTCTAAGGGAAAAAATTGGAACTCTTCTATGTTTGGAGGTAGTGTTTAGTGAAAACCCGGAAGTGACGTGACAACCCACGTGACCTGCGTATATACTCCTGTAAAATAGAGCCGATTTTATTTCTTTGGAGGGGCAAGGTGAATAGGACTTGCGCTTTTTATACTACTAAACTGTGAAGTAGATTACAGGCCTTAAGGCCGTGATATGCATATGAAGTATTCTGGGGCATGGTCAGTACTTTCCAATTTTTCCTTCGTCTACTACTCGCCGATTTTTTTGATTTTTTTTTATTATTATTTATTTATTTATTTATTTATTTCCTCGAGAGCTTTAAAATAAGACCTCACTCTACCCAATCGGGCCACTAGTGCTCCACCTAGACTCCAACATGTCCACCCCGTATGGATTTATACATACTAATATCCCAGTATATGAGTGTATATGGGTCTATATGGATCTATATACAAGCCTACGCGGTACTTTCAATTTTTTTTCCATCGTATTCTACATGATCAACCTCATAGCTCATAGTAAAAGCCATAAAAAACCCGACCACCCCTATACCCATACAGGCCAAATATAGCGGACATGATCTTCGAATTGGTCTAGTCCGAGTTGTCTCCCTTGCACCAAAGCGTATAGATGGGACTGTGGTTTGGCTGGCGCGATTATCCGGGCAAATTGACCTTGAGCAGCCATTTTGTTAGCGTTTTGTTAGCGTCCTGCATACGGAGGACGATTTCACTGATCATTGTGTTGTTTTCTGAGCTGGGGAACATTCTCTGTCGCAGTTTATAACGGAACTTTGTTCCTTTCGGTGTCGTATACCCGTCACACGTAGACTGTAATCGAGGGAGTGTGCTGTGTTGTGTTCGAGCGGACGCATAAATTTGTGTGATATCAGACAGGAAACGTGAAAATTGATATTCTTTCACAGATTTCGAAGTGTATACAGTTCTGGTATTTTTAGCATACGAATGCATCGTGATGAAGGCTTCATGGTGTGTTATACCCACCTAGGAAAAAAACAGCCCCAGATCATCTGGACTAAACTCTTTTATCAGGTAAGCTAGACTTTAGTACTATACTTGCGTTGAAACCCATGCAGACAACCTATTCAAATTTCAATGCATTGGCAACATAGCGTCGCACGAAATATACGCGCCCCTGTTGACCAGGATTTTTTTATACTCCCACAACAACAGACAATTTGAAGACAATTTTCTAGCGGGGTGTTTTCTTGAACATAATTGCTGTAATATACTCTTCTTTTTGTGGACGCTAAATATAGGGGAGAAAATGGCAACATTGTGACCAAACCATAACAGTTGACAGCTGTAAAAATAGATACCGTGGCATAAATTAGAGAGAGCATTTCAGTACACCTGGACGGGTATCCTTCATCTCGAGGGGACGCAAGTTCGATTCTTGCTTTCATTATGTGAGTATGTGTTGGACATGTGATCTTTAATTTTATTATCATCAATACACCTAAACGGTATAGTTCAACCCCACCCCAGCCCATTAGATGTCCCTTCATGAATGCTTCAATTTGATACCTCACTCGACCCCATTGGTCCATTAGGGGCTCTCCTAGCTCCAAAAAGGCTATTTTCATACCCTTTTGGCCGCCGCGCATGCGCAGAATCACCCTAATTCAACCCCACACCCAGCCCATCAAATGCCCCTTCACCTCACCTTCAATTTGATACCTCACTCGACCCCATTGGTCCATTAGGGGCGCTCCTAGCTCCAAAAAGGCTATTTTCACACCCTTTGGCCGCCGCGCATGCGCAGAATGCCGATAGTTCAACCCCACATCCAGCCCATTAGATGCTCCTTCACCTCACCTTCAATTTGATACTTCACTCGACCCCACTGGACCAGTAGTCAATCCCCTAGCTCCAACACGGCTATTTTCATACCCTTTGGCCGCCGCGCATGCGCAGAATCACCCTAATTCAACCCCACACCCAGTCCATCAGATGCCCCTTCATGAATGCTTCACATTGATACCTCACTCGACCCCACTGGACCAGTAGTCAATCTCCTAGCTCCAAAAAGGCTATTTTCATACCCTTCGGCCACCGCGCATGCGCACAATGCCGATAGTTCAATCCCACACCCAGCCCATTAGATGCCCCCTCACCTAAGCTTCACTTTGATACCTCACTCGACCCCATCGGACCATTTTATCTAGGGACTACTTTTTCTGCGCGGAAGCTTTTTCCCGAGACCGAATCACCGCCAGACATGACTGCATCACCGCGGATGAATACATTCTTGCACTCACTCACACCACCCACACATAGGCCGCCATCTTGTCCCACCACCCACAGCCGCCATTTTGTCCCACCACCCACAGCCGCCATTTTGTCCCACCACCCACAGCCGCCATTTTGTCCCACCACCCACAGCCGCCATTGTGTCCCACCACCCACACAGCCGCCATTTTGTCCCACCACCCACAGCCGCCATTTTGTTCCACCACCCACAGCCGCCATTTTGTCCCACCACCCACAGCCGCCATTTTGTCCCACCACCCACACGACACAAAAAACAGGCCGCCATTTTGTCCCACCACCCACACAGCCGCCATTTTGTCCCACCACCCACACAGCCTCCATTTTGTCCCACCACCCACAGCCGCCATTTTGTCCCACCACCCACAGCTGCCATTTTGTCCCACCACCCACAGCCGCCATTTTGTCCCACCACCCACAGCCGCCATTTTGTCCCACCACCCACAGCCGCCATTTTGTCCCACCACCCACAGCCGCCATCTTGTCCCACCACCCACAGCCGCCATTTTGTCCCACCACCCACAGCCGCCATCTTGTCCCACCACCCACAGCCGCCATTTTGTCCCACCACCCACACGACACAAAAAACAGGCCGCCATTTTGTCCCACCACCCACAGCCGCCATTTTGTCCCACCACCCACACGACACAAAAAACAGGCCGCCATTTTGTCCCACCACCCACACGACACAAAAACAGGCCGCCATTTTGTCCCACCACCCACACAGCCGCCATTTTGTCCCACCACCCACAGCCGCCATTTTGTCCCACCACCCACAGCCGCCATTTTGTCCCACCACCCACACGACACAAAAAACAGGCCGCCATTTTGTCCCACCACCCACAGCCGCCATTTTGTCCCACCACCCACAGCCGCCATTTTGTCCCACCACCCACAGCCGCCATTTTGTCCCACCACCCACAGCCGCCATTTTGTCCCACCACCCACACACACACACACGCATGCGCACACCACCCATTGTGACGTCACCCCAGGTTCTGCGCATGCGCAGTGAGGCGCTACCATATCTACTTGCGTACTACCTACTACTACGACACGTGGGTCACCGCGTGAGCTTCAGTTAGTTCTCCTGGCTTTTCCCATATCTAGAACTTTTAGCGCAAACCCGGATTGAGCAAGAGGATTTTCTCTGGATATGGCGTCGGCAGCAAGAAAACGTTATGTCCATTGTCGGGAGTCAGCTCCCATGGTCAACCTTTCTCTTGTCTATCAATAAACATGTTATTCTTGTATCCACAAAGAAGACAAAGGAAAACAGAGAAGACACCTTTGTGACAAAGATATCTTCTTGTTGGAGAAAAACCGTGAGGTGGGTTTGGGAGGGAAGTACATGGGGGGTTTACCTGGCGGTTTTGTTCCAAATCCAACCTCTCCGTTGAGAAAACGTGGACGGTCTTGAATTCATAATGATAGTCTTTTCAAATCTAACTCTGGCAGTAAACAAGGGGTTTCAAGTCTACATATATTGATTGGAGTTTCCGAACCGATATGAGGGCGAATATGAATGTCGAAGTACAAGTATACCTACATCATATTTATAAATAGCATAATGAAATACTTAGAGCTAGGAATTAACACCTGATCCATTTGGTCGCAAGATATGCTATGTGAGCTATGTGTGAGCTATGTCTGAGCCAGATCCTTCATTTGTACGAGTTCGGAATCATCCCTAGAATGTGGGATAATCAACCTAATCACTCCGGCTGCCCGTGAAATTTTCCGAAGGACAATCTCATAATAATGGTCTATATGATATCCGCATCTCCACCAGTATAGTAATTTCGATACAAAAACCGCTGCTATTATATGAATTCTTTTAACATCGCAAATCGGAATTAGGTTAGTATATTTTCACTACGCGTCTGTAGCGCAAATCATTTGAATAGGGAGAACGGTTGAACAAGACGTTCGGGAGATAAAACGATTATTCTCCCTCGCTGAAATCGTATTAACTTTTGCCCCCAATTATTCCTCGAAGCGCTAGGGAATATATTGGAAACTGTTTGCGCTCGTGTAGCTGAATGTAGTGGTTAATTTCTGCCGTTCATTGTCCACAGGGCTAACACTTCCGCATACCTCGTGATATTGGAAGCGGGCAGATTTCAGTCCGCGCAGCCTTTTCACAAGAAGGGACACCATAAAATCAGTAACTAGCTGAACCCTACCAGGCCCGGGGAAGGATATTTTGCTATGGCGTCACCATAACGTCATCAGGGCAACCATCTTGGATTAGTTTTACCATTTGTGGTAGAGCTTCACCCCAACATATATTATGGGTGACTCAAGTGGTAAGAACAATATTTATTGAGGATCGAAATGCACCACCGCCTCCATGGATTTTTCCACCAAAAAAACGAGAGAGAGAAAAAAAAAGACCTAATAGGGTTGAAATAATGGGACGTTGTTTTTCTTCCCAACAGAA
This sequence comes from Hanleya hanleyi, assembly GCA_036873755.1. Taxonomy (NCBI): domain Eukaryota; kingdom Metazoa; phylum Mollusca; class Polyplacophora; order Lepidopleurida; family Hanleyidae; genus Hanleya; species Hanleya hanleyi. The sequence goes on along the minus strand of JAVTVY010018720.1, from coordinate 70,438 downwards.
ATTCACAACTGTTAATGTGACTTACAGCACTGACGAATATTGTACACACTTTGAAGCTGAGTAGCTGTCATTAAAATTTCGCCATGAATATAATCAGTTTTCGTCTCATGACCATAGATCACGTGATCATAAATCTTTAGACGTAGTCTATTTTCCATAGTTAGAATCAGCGCTCTTTTTACTTCATTCATCTTCATGATACATACTCGTCTTATATACTGATGTATCCTCTCATTGATATCTCCACCATATTCATCCTGTATAAAATCTGAACATCTCTCTCCAGACGTTATATTTAATACATCTCTGAGTATTAGGCCCCTAACAAGTATTTCTTGTACATGGATTCCTCTCAAGTTCATTCTTATCCGAGGTCTTGCTCACCAATTTTGAGCCGAATGAGGTGAACATCTTCAGGATATTCCCGAGTATTCGGTTTGAATAGATAAATGCCCATATTAAAGTTGAAACGATCGGGTTCTCACACAGTTTTATGGAGTAGTTCAGTCGCTGGGATGCATTCGAAAACCGAATAATTAATGGTATTTTTTTTCATGGGCATATACCCTTTTTTTTACTAATAGTTTTATTCAGCAATATAAACCAATTTATTGGATATAACGGATTGCCTTCTGTATCATGACAAGGACCGCTTTGTATTAAATATTATACCCCAAAACGTTTAACAATTCCTTGAAATTAAAATCGTCAAAAAAACAGTAAATTTTGCTTAAGGTTTTGCATAAGATTCCAGTTACCAGAAGGGAAAGGTGGAAAGCGATCCTGGACTTTTCCATATATAGACACACAAACAGGACCAAATTAGATGTGAGTATATTGGCGAGGGAACAAATTAAATAATAGAGTTTTATGACAGTACTTGTCATCTATTCCACCTGACTTGTAAGGCATCGTATTCGAACTCAATAGAGTAGCTATAACCTTTTCAGTCTTGCAATATTTTGTTAAAACTTTAGACAGAGTGATGATTACAGTTTATGCTTGTCGATGAGGCTATTAAAACAAGTCTAAAATTCTTGCCTACTGCTTAGCCTCTGACATAAGGTCTTTCAGCATTATCAGGTCTTTTAACCGTCAACACCTAGATTCGTGCGTATATCCTTTACAAACGCTATACCGGATACTGCCAGAATCAAATCCTCGAAAATAAACTGACATTTGCCGTAACAGTATACATAAATATTATCTGTGGACCAAGCTCTGCATATCCTCGAGACGTCTTATATATCCACTTAGTTTCTCGCTCTGTAGATCCAGCCAATTTCACCGTAAATGAATGATGTAGGAGTTTTTCAGCATCTAATCGAATTCAGGCTTCATTCCTATTAGCTTGGGAGTATGTTCTAATCCAAATGATGCTTGCCCCTGCCGTCAACCTGTCGATCTACCTGCATCTCATGTATCTGATGATTATAAAATCTGTTCAAGTGTATTCTCAGATAAGACATTAATTTTGAACATATGCGACAAAAATTTAAATTAATAGTACTGTATTTGTAGCGCGCACATGGGGCACATTAGTTACATACACGCGAGTCGCGACTGTCGATCTTACATAGTTCGAGAACAACCGTTAGCGAGGTGAACTTGGGAGTTGAAAATGTTGTGGCGCGTTGATCAAAGAAAGTCATGCTACGAATACGATTAGTGGTGATCATGAAAATATTCGCTATATTGTTTGTCGATCAGTCACCATGGGCGTAACACGGACCTTGTTAATCAAGGAGGTGGTATGATGGCTTTGACACGATGACGATATGTTACGAAGGCGAAGGTACGTTGATAAATTTCGTCGTACCATCGCCATCGTATTATAGTACCATCGCACTGAAGGCGACGGTTTGTTGGCGAATATCGTGGTAACATCGCCTCATATCATTGTTGTCGTACCATCATGTCATCACTATGGCAAAAAGTAAAAGAACATTTGTGTATATAAATCTGAAAACATCACAACAACCAAACGTGATCCCTGTGACGATTTGCATCCCAGCCACGCTTCTATTGTAGATGTTCATGTGGACGTCTTGAATGAGATGACCACACGACACCTATAGCATCAGCTTGAACGGTATTGAATACAAATATTTCAGAGTGATGATGTAGTAGACCTATTGAGTCATATGTTGGAAAATGATGAACTATATGTGACAGCCGGATAGAAAAAAACGGCCCAAATGAGAGAGTATTTATAAAATGCAAGTTCGTATTCAGAACAAATATCTGTGAGGCCCGACGCCGATCAAGCGCTTCATTATCTATCATATTTGTCAGTCACAAAACTACATTCATAATGGTTTGTACAAGAGCGGAAGCCTCAGGAACGAAACGTTCACCAGCAGAATCTCACCATATTCAGGCAACAATTAAACGCAACATTAAAACGGTGTTGGAAAACGATGCCGACGTACTGAGAAGAAGTCAGATAAATATACTGACCATATATTTCTAAGAACAAAACAAGATCCAAAAGTGATCCCTGTGATGAATTGTATCACCGCCACGCTTTTATTCTGCCTGTTTATGTGAACATCTTAAATGACATGACCGCAAGGCCCATAGCCCCGGCTTGAGCGGTATTACATACAGATATTTCAGAGCGATATTGTAATAACCCTATCAAGTCATGTCTTCAACTTTTTAAACTTGATTGATCTATTCAAATTTTCGCTTGTGCAGAAAATTGGAAAAATATTCAAACAATCGCCATTTACAGAGTTTTTGTGAATAGTCTAGGGGCCAAATCCTGAATATTTCGTGGTACACGCCTGTCAACAATTTGTTGTGCCCTGAACAAATACCACTGCAACTCTCTTTCGTTACCCCACTGGCATCAGATGAAGTATCGACTCTCTCTCAAAAATCGTAAAATACATATATCCAATCATTCGCGTACACCTCGCCATCCATAAGATGGCTTGCGAATCGTGTGTCTCCATTGCGGAGCGATATCCGGTACTTTACCGGATTCTGTTCGGCCTTCATCCGGCGGAGAACAGACTCGAGAAATCTGATAAATTACAGGTGTTCATACCACTTCTGAAACAGATATTGCCTGGGCTTACAAAATATATAGGTATGTATAACTTTCGTATCACCCAAGAGGTGTGGTGGATCTGAAATTTTGAACAAGTAGTTCATCACATGACTCGAAAATGGCGAGTTACGTTGGGGTTACGTCGGTAGACTTTACCTGATTGGCTGACGAAGTCACGTGGTACCGATTTCTGGAAATTCCGTCTTGCACTTGCCGAAAGTAGGCTGAACATGGATACACACAATCCCAGGGTCAGTCTTACCGCGTATAGATTACAAGCGTCTAGTCCGTCATTCATAATCCAGCCGTCGTCCATTAGAGAATATCCGCGTCCATAATCCAAAGACCTATTCCATTTTCCACATAACAGTATTAGCACCAAATTCAAAAGACAATCATAGTATACATAAACATAGGCTTGTTTCCTGCAAGAGAGAAGCGGTCAACAGTTTTCAATGATGCCGGCAAGACATCATGATGTTCCAAAAATATCAAATCCGTATCGCTGATCAGTATTCTTAATCCATAATATTCGTTAAAGAGTCGTCATCTAAAAAAAAGATGTATCTCAGTCACGCTTTGATTGTGACTGTTCATATGAGTATCATGAGGATCTTGAAGTACATGGGTTCATACGGCCCCTAGCCCCGGGTTAAGCGGAATTAGACACAAGTTACGAAACGTAGCGCCATAGATCTTGCACGCTACGTTCGTATTTTGCTATCAGCATGCGATATGTATCGCCAAATTTGAGAAACTTTGAGTGGAGGCGCTTGGTGGAATAGCCCTGTTTTATAAGTTTCTGCAACAATGTTTTGTGACGTTGATTAAAATCATCACATTTAACACAGGATCTAGCAAATGCTACTAAGCGAGATATGTATACGCCATATGCAGGTCCCACTGGAATATTACTATCCAGAAAGGGATAGTTTACGATGTCGAAATTGTAATCATCTCTTTTGTCATAAAGTCGACGAGAGAGAATGCCCGCTTCATTTTTATAGAGATAGAGATCTAAATAAGATGTGCCTGTAGGGCTATCTGTAGTTTCCTTCAAATCCAGTGAAGGTGGATATATATCCTTCACTGCGTCATTTATATAGCGATTATCCACAGCGAGAAGATCGTCTATATAGCGAGATGGTTGCAGGTTGGAGGTGTGGTGGATCTGCAATTTTGAACAAGTAGGACATCACATGACTTGAGCATCAGGGTCAAGTACTATTCACGGGACATATTCTGTTCCGCCAACACAGACTGATTACCGCCAACCTAAAAGAGGTTAATGAAATTTTCTGAAGTCGTCTGCCAATTCAACTTAATGTTAAAATGGGTTAATATTTGGATGCACTCGAAGCTAGCCTTATCCTCCTCCGTACGCAAGTCTTTGTCAGTCGAGCCATGGTTAGAGATGATGATATTGTATTTTGTCTGACTTTATGCTTAAATATAGAAGTGGCTGGTTAACAGTAAATAGGTCTGTCGAATAATGGTACAAGCCTCTTGCTTTGAGCACCTGAACACTATGCATACTGAGGAAGGATATTCACAGCAGCACAAAAAAATGCGTTTATGCAAATCAGTCGAACCGGTTAAATGTACAAATCATCATTACCCGTTCGACGAAATCCAACAGAGACAGAATAATCTCCGAAACTGACCGTGTTGCTGATAGTAGGAGATACCCACAACGTATACAATAAGGTGTCATGAGAAAAAGCTTATCAGGCTTTAGATGTTTTCTCTGTTCCCTTAAACTGATCAACTGCGGATGCTGCGTATCTCTGAGTAATACAGACGCAAAATTATTCAAATCATAGTATTACATGTAAATGTAAACAGTCAATACTTTGCTCAGCCACAGTAATTTTAAATTCAAGGAAATAATATTTCCGTATGTTCAACCATGGTCTGACTTTAGCTTCATTTCTCAGTAAAACATGGGAATTCAAAATTAAAGGGTTCGGTCTGCCTCTATAGTCTCTGTCTAATCCTTATATTGTCAAATAGGGGTGCATTTGCAACTTCTCGGGGCTCTCTGGTGGCAGATACTTCTAGAATCAGAGATACGGATTTGATATTTTGGGAACAGCATCATGTCTTGCCGGCGTCACTTAACACTGTTGACCGATTCTCTCTTGCATGGAAATAGCCTATGTTTATGTATACTACGATTTTTTTTCTAATTTAGTGCTAGTGCTTTTATTTATGTTGGGTCTTTGGATTACGGACGCCGAAATTCTTTACTGGACGACGATTGAATATTGAATGACGGGCTCTTATTGTATATTCATCCATTGTCATGTGACTTATGAATAGAACACAGGGACTATAAAACTTCAACATGCGACACTTTCAATGTGATTATTTGTGATTTGATTATTGGTTATTTTCGTGATTCATACATAACATACATAATGGGCAGATGCATTCGACCTAAATTTGGGATCCGTTGGCGTAAGTGGTTTGGTTTTGAGTCATGCCAGAAGCAAATCAACTCGCTTCTGGCCATACGCACTAGGCCATTCCGACGCTTCATATCTGCATATTGATAGGAAATTCATTTTAAGACTCTGAGAGAGTAAGTCAGATACCTTCGTAGATTTTCGCTCGGCAATTCCGAATGGGGATATCAGCATGGTTAGTTCGGTATATAAGGTTAAAACATCAGCCAGACAAGTTCGTCGAATATTTCTTTTGGTGTTAGAGGAATCGGACATCCTAACCCGTCCTGATTGGTTAAATTCCTTGATCGGGGGCCAAACACAGCTGTCAACTCTGGGCAGGTCTCAATCTGCTTTGTTTACCACAGGTGTCAGACCAAGTTGTCTCCCCTCGATTAACAGAATCCTTTCAAAACAAAGTTGGGCAGAAGAACTGCGTTCCAGGCTACCATTTAGTGGCACTGTACAACCAATCACAAATCAGCCAATCACAAATGATGTACATGTGTACCCCATTAAGGCTTCGGCAGGTTATACTTCTCGTACATGAGATAAAGACTCTTTCGACTCTTCTTATCCAAGTTACAACGTTCCATGTAAACATTCCCTTTTTTACTTAATTGTATTTATTTCGCATGATTTGTTATAAAATTACAGTTCCGTTTACGGTCAATTTATCATTATCAAGTTTGATTATGAACATGATGATATATGGTGATCAAGTATTAACATTGACGTTGAGGAACTGGACTGAGCCGTGGATACCATGACAACGTTCCCATTTTTCATTTCGCTTGTCCATAATTGTTCAAGTTAGACATGCGTCTCCTGTCCGATTGATGCTATCTCCGTTTGGTAGGGACTGGATTTGGAATGCATATCTGCTGAGTGAACTAATGAAGGGCTATACAAACTATTTGCATCTTATGGTTTAGCTCAACAAATATACTTTCAGATAATGGGCCAGAGTGTACATATTCAGCTTTCGATCTGTTTATGCAGAATAATAGTTTCAGACATAGCGTGATTACCTCGAACCATCTGGCGTAAAATAGACATATTGATTGATTAATGCAAACCACGAACCATTCACCCGGAAAGATCGATAGAGAAAATGCGAAACAGGAGTTCGATTGATTATTATTCAGCTATCGTATCAGTCCTGGCTTCTCTGGCAGTGATCCCATTCTGAAAAGAAGATTTCCAGACTTGCATGCGCGTGCGATGAGCAAACGGGTCACGTGAGCGATAACAAGCAATGACTGTTAGAGAATGGTGCAATTCGACTCTCATGACTCCCGCAGACCGCATTTTCAAGGCATCAGATTGGATAAATCCTACTGTCAGATATACCCTCTGATCGCACTGTGGTTAAACTTCGACGCACAGCTTTTGTGCGCATGGCTATCAGCCAATCAGTATCGCTCGTAAATAAATGGAGCTAAGTGGGCTTAGGATGTCACAGCTGAGAAGACACTGTACTGTGTGATCTTGTTGAGGTAAAATCTAATGTATTCATTCTTGAAAGATATTTTTTATTATTTTTTTTATGTTTTTAATTTTCCCATGATCCCTTGCACCTAGGATTTTGTAGTTAGGCTCAAAACGACGCCAATAAGATTCGCGGAAAGGTCAGAAAGTTTCAGCTCTGTTATTGTCTTAGTTCCGGAGCTACCGGGTGGCAGGTTTAAACGAATCGAAAAACTGAGTCGAAAGTTCGAGATCACCTCCCGTATCTCACGCTGTTACGATGATCAGATTTTTTGTCATATATCCAGTAGATTGGCGCTCGTGCTAGGTTAGGGCGAAGTTTCTCCGTGTTTTGGTGAGATACTATCATTGTTCCCAGCGCTTGGACTACCTTGTAGCCAGTGGGAATTTTCTGTAAGCTCGGTCGGTAGGGAGCTGGATTTTTAATGTTCGTCGCTATTTAGCCGTGTTTTGTACTCATAAAAAGGGCAAACGCACTGTGAAATATGACATGAACCTGCGATATTAGCATGAGTATAATTCTGCAACATTCTTTCGCGCAATAGCTTCATTAATGACACGAATCTGATCCTTTGTTAGTTCATGCCATCTTTGTCAGTGACGTAATCCAGGCGTTGATAAATTCCTGCAATACTATGAAGTGGTTTATGCATATGCGCCTTTCCCATGTCACAAGTATGTCATTCCTGCGAACGACTCTGCCTTCTACTCTGATAGCTGGTGAGGCAGTGATCCCGTATGATAGCCTTGTATACTGGTACAGGCCTTTGCTTGTGCCAAAAGTCGCCAAAATGCGTGTTGGTAAGCTTGTTTCAAGTCAAGTTATCTTGACCTCTGAGAAACCCTCCTCAACTTTTTGTACCGTATATGATATACATCTATGTTCTTGTGTTTTGGTTTACAGGCGTTTGGTTTAGCCGCTTTCCCTATGTCCAAACTGAGTTTTGTTACTTTTAAATATCACAAAGGGGGTAAAAGGTACACTTACCCAACTTCACATATACAAATCTGTGGCATATGAGGCTTCTACCCTGGTCGAACTTTGTAAATGAAAACTCGTTTAGACGTGTAAGTTTCTTCTCTTAGTCCGGTCCATGGCGTCATACGTTGATATTCCTCCAGCTGTAGTTGCAGTAACAAGACTGTCATCATGTTCACCCAATAACCCTATCACGAACTTCAGTAAAACTGGGCTGTACAATAATGTTTAACTAATAACCAGATCCAATTTTTTTAATGATACCATACACGATTCATGTTGAAACTGGTTAGTCATATGTCAGTTTTCAACACAGGATCATCGGATATAGACGATCTTCCGCAAGTATTATTCATATAATTAAAATGTATTCATTAGATATAATTTAGTTTGGACCATAATTTCAGTGCATGATTTAATTGTGTGTTATATAGATTATGAAGTCTGTCTGGGCTGTGTCAGTCGCACTCGTAGTCTTTCAGTTCACCCTCGGCTACTGTACTGTGCGTACGCCTAACTCCAGAAACGCCAGTCATATATCGTGGGCTATAGCTGGTTTCTTGTATAATTTTGCTGAGCAAAATGATCGACTTCTCTGAGAGTTTTTGTTATAACGGCACTGGTGATGAAATTCATCATACCATAATCGAGCGGTTCGTGTTGACAGGGTTCTCATCGATAAATCGACAATATACAAGCGTCCAGTCCGTCAATCAATATTCAGCCGTCGTCCATTAAAGAATTTCCGCGTTCATAATCCAAGGACCTAATTCATATAATAACATTAGCACCAAATTAGAAGGATAAATCATAGTATACATGAAACTTGGCTAATCTACTGCAAGAGAGAATCATCAACTGTTGTATTATTTTCGCTTTCTTGCTGATTTATTCGTATTCGGTTGGTCCTCAAATCTGATATCAGTATCATCAGTTGTTCTGATTGAATCGCTTTCAGAATCGAAGTTTATCAGCAATGCTAATATCCCGCCATTTTTACCTGGCCTTAATCAACATTGACGTCACAGCCACGAATATCCTACCCTACAGCGTTTAATAGGACAGTATACAGATGAAACTCGACGACATTGGCTATGTGACGTTACGCTGAGTTTAGGCAACAAATTCTTAACACTGGCAATGCTGTAATATTTTATTCACGGAGTTTTACAGGCGATGACTTTGGTTTGCAAATGCCTATTTAACTCCGAGACAATGAAATCCGTTGTGCGGATATTCAGTAGTTTGAAAGCCACAAAGATACTTATTGCCCGGTGCCTAACTCAAACTGCCCACAGTGTTTAAAGAACCACTGCATTTGTTTAGCTGTGATCTGATCACTCAAATCTTCTGTGGCCGTGCAGTAGTTCCAATATTTCACTACCATCGGTGCGCCTGCCGTCTTTGTTAGAGTATCGTGAATTAAGTTTATATTTATAACACTCAAATAGATGTATTTCGAAAACTAAACAATAACAAATATAACGAACTGGCTGTTACAGGTTCATGACGCCATCTCGAGTAAGGGAACAGATTTGCCCGCCATCACACATTAGAGAGCGATTATGGGCTGGGATTGAATCAACCACCTCGCTGGGGGTCTAATAACACCCCAGCCACCAGTCAGATTTTTGGACCGGATTCGGGGCCTTCGCGCACATCGCCGGAAGTGACATCATATATAGTAAAATAGATGTTTAACGAAAATTTTGATTACTTTTCAAGTCTGCATAATACCTGCGTTGACCTAGCGTTAAAAAGAATTATCTGGAGATAATTTTCCCTGTTTATCTGGACAGAGCATATGAAAAGTAGTTCGCTCATGTGCAACACTAAAGGAGTCGTTTGGTCGGATTCAAACTGAACCGTGCGTTGGTTGGTTTCCCCTATACGTCATAGCAACGTAGTAAAGGTCAACTTCCGCTATTGGAGGCAGGGATGTTATTGGAGCCTGCGAAATGGAGCATGCGCTGTGGGGAGGTTGGAATTGAATACGCCAGCTTGCGCCTGCGTATAAGCCCAGTGGGCAGCTTGTGCCTGACTTTGGCTCGACGTCACGCGAGCAATGACGTCGTTTCGCGCCTTTCATGGCTAAGAATTTTATCTCGGGACTGTCCTATAAGTGTTGAAAAAATAAACATCTGAAAAACTGTTTTCCGTCACTGCTTGAAAACACTTTTAAAGCCCGTCATAATGGAGGGAGATAGAGAGAGAGAATCAACAACAACGATTAAGCATTACACATTTTATTATCCTCTCATCGCATCATATTCCAGACGGGGAAAGTTTTGTGTTTGTTTAGATAACAATATTAGTCCGGTAGCCAAATCGCAAAAAGGGGTCTAAATAAGGTTTTCGTAGCACCCCACGCGTAGATTTAGTTTGACCACTGTTTATGAACGAGTATCATCTGCTGATCAGTTCTAGACCTGATGCAGGCATCTACGGTGGTGCCTAAGGTCACAGCATGCATTATGAACGTATATCTTTTTCATTCTTGCACTAAACTTTCTGTAACTTCCCATACCTGACCTTAGAATAATGTTCTATTAGATAACGTAATCCAAGTTACGCCTTTTACGTCTTTGACGTCATGATGACGTCATAACATCACTGTAAAAACGCTGAGTAAACGTTCAACCATAAAGTGGATGTAACTCGGTTGCAACCATAAACTGGTTCAACGTAGCACCAAGCAAATTTCAACGTTGAACTGAAATGAGGTTAAACGTTCAACCACGAAAAGGTGTCACGTTGAACTGAAAGGTAAACGTTGAACCAGTTTCTGGTTCAACGTTTAACCATAGAAAACCCTGAACCAAAATTTGGTGTTACCTATAACCAATTACTGGTTCAACGTATAACCAGATTCAGGTTCAATGTTTTCTCAGAAATAGGTTCAACGTACAACCACATCAAGGTTAAACGTACAACCACATCAAGGTTTAACGTTGAACTGAAATGAGGTTAAACGTTCAACCACGAAAAGGTGTAACGTTGAACTGAAAGGTAAACGTTGAACCAGTTTCTGGTTCAACGTTTAACCATGGAAAACCCTGAACCAAAATTTGGTGTTACCTATAACCAATTACTGGTTCAACGTATAACCAGATTCAGGTTCAATGTTTTCTCAGAAATAGGTTCAACGTACAACCACATCAAGGTTAAACGTACAACCACATCAAGGTTTAACGTTCATCCAGATGCAGATTTAAATGAAATCTGCACCGGATTGTTGTGGTGCAAATTGTACATGTATTTGCAGATTTAGTTAAATTCTAAATTCTTGCAAATACATCGGAACCATATGAGCAACCAAGTTACATCCCAGTGTTATTTCTTGCAGTCATCAGTGAAAAGTATATCAACCTGTAAGAAAGTGAAGGATATTTCAGAACATACATCAACAAATACACACTAATTGAAATAAAATTCATATATTTAAATCATATTCGGATATAATCTAATAACAGATCTGATTTCTAACAGTACGAATACCTAGCTTCATCTATATACAAGAGTTCATGTGGAATCGATATCTTTGCATATTTGTATCCCAAATCTGACGCCAGGGGGCGCTGCTTGGGGTGCGGCTATGAGTCGCTGGATGACGAACAAGGAACTGTGAACCGCGGTCTAACTTTATGAATGCTCTAATTAAACACTAGACTATTTGCAATCAAATGAACAACTAAAGATATGAAAAGCTAAAATGTAAACATTGAATTCTACCAATTCATGAATCACAGAAACCACAAGTAACAGGGGTTACAATAATGGGGAAGGGAGTCTGGGGAGGTTTAGTAACATCCAAGATGGTACCACCTACAATAAGTTTGATGCCTCCCTTTCAACTGATGTTAGACTCATAACACTCCTCATCTAAGGAATGAAAACTTCAAGATGATTATCATGATTATTATTAACTTTTTTTTAGCTTACTGCTGTATGATGAAATATTACTGTATACATATGGCATAATTGTCTGTTAATATCACTGATCTGAAATATTTGAGTGAGCAAGTTAATTGCATTTTATCACAGTTTAGTTTTGGGACCTACATACATAGTTTATGTGAGTCCAACCTTCCTACACATAGTATAGGTGATCGGACTTCACACAGTGACCTATGTATTCTGAGTACATGTTATATCACTGATTTGAGTGAGCTAGTTAATTGCATTTTATCACAGATTAGTTATGGGACCTACATACATAGTTTATGTGTGTCCAACCTTCCTACACAGAGTATAGGTGATCGGACTTCAAACAGCGACCTATGTATTCCGAGTACATGTATTTAACATCACTGATCTGGGATAATTGAGAGAATTATGGACCTACATACATAGTTTATGTGTGTCCAACCTTCCTACACAGAGTACAGGTGATCGGACTTCACACAGCGACCTATGTATTCCGAGTACATGTATTGTAACATCACTGATCTGGGATATTTGAGTGAGATAGTTAATTGCATTTTATCACAGATTAGTTATGGGACCTACATACATAGTTTATGTGTGTCCAACCTTCCTACACATAGTATAGGTGATCGGACTTCACACAGCGACCTATGTATTCTGAGTACATGTTATATCACTGATTTGAGTGAGCTAGTTAATTGCATTTTATCACAGATTAGTTATGGGACCTACATACATAGTTTGTGTGTGTCCAACCTTCCTACACATAGTATAGGTGATCGGACTTCACACAGCGACCTATGTATTCTGAGTACATGTTATATCACTGATTTGAGTGAGCTAGTTAATTGCATTTTATCACAGATTAGTTATGGGACCTACATACATAGTTTATGTGTGTCCAACCTTCCTACACATAGTATAGGTGATCGGACTTCACACAGCGACCTATGTATTCTGAGTACATGTAATATCACTGATTTGAGTGAGCTAGTTAATTGCATTTTATCACAGATTAGTTATGGGACCTACATACATAGTTCATGTGTGTCCAACCTTCCTACACAAAGTATAGGTGATCGGACTTCACACAGCGACCTATGTATTCTGAGTACATGTTATATCACTGATTTGAGTGAGCTAGTTAATTGCATTTTATCACAGATTAGTTATGGGACCTACATACATAGTTTATGTGTGTCCAACCTTCCTACACATAGTATAGGTGATCGGACTTCACACAGCGACCTATGTATTCTGAGTACATGTAATATCACTGATTTGAGTGAGCTAGTTAATTGCATTTTATCACAGATTAGTTATGGGACCTACATACATAGTTTATGTGTGTCCAACCTTCCTACACATAGTATAGGTGATCGGACTTCACACAGCGACCTATGTATTCTGAGTACATGTTATATCACTGATTTGAGTGAGCTAGTTAATTGCATTTTATCACAGATTAGTTATGGGACCTACATACATAGTTTATGTGTGTCCAACCTTCCTACACATAGTATAGGTGATCGGACTTCACACAGCGACCTATGTATTCTGAGTACATGTAATATCAATGATTTGAGTGAGCTAGTTAATTGCATTTTATCACATATTAGTTGGGACCTATATACATAGTTTATGTGTGTCCAACCTTCCTACACAGAGTATAGGTTATCGGACTTCAAACAGCGACCTATGTATTCCGAGTACATGTATTTAACATCACTGATCTGGGATAATTGAGAGAATTATGGACCTACATACATAGTTTATGTGTGTCCAACCTTCCTACACAGAGTACAGGTGATCGGACTTCACACAGCGACCTATGTATTCCGAGTACATGTATTGTAACATCACTGATCTGGGATATTTGAGTGAGATAGTTAATTGCATTTTATCACAGATTAGTTATGGGACCTACATACATAGTTTATGTGTGTCCAACCTTCTTTAATACACAGAGTATTCAGAGTACATGTATTACAATATCATCAGGAACATTTGAGTGAGCTAGCTAATTGCATTTTATCAAAGTTTAGTTATGGGACCTAAATACACAGTTGAAGTGTGTAAGACCTTCCTACAAAGAGTATAAGTGGTCAGAATTCACACAGTGACTTATGTACCCGAGTCAAATTATATTACACAATGTATTAATGATCTGGGACATACCGAGTCATAATATGGTAAATAAAAATTTATATCCACCTTCCTGTAGAGAGTACATGTAAAGGTGGTCAGACTTCACACATTGACTTTTGTATCTGAAGTCAATTATTCGTCATGTATCGATGATTTGTGATATATCGAGTGTTGCATTGTTTTCTTGTATTCAACATCACAGAGTTAACTGTTACGCTGCGGTGGGCCCAGCATAGTGGCCGCAGTGTAGACTGCGGCGGGCCCAGGAGCGTGGCCCTGAACTTGTCGGTCTTCGCGTACCATTGTCTAAAATCGCTATTTTCAAATTTACCATGCATGAAACCTAATACAAACCATACATATATTGTTAGCTAAGTCTGTCCTGATTTCCTGGATGTAAACTTCATATTCTGTCTCGGAATAACGAAGTCGGGAGGAAGAAATAAAAATAAAAAATAATTAAAAATACCGCGATTTTCCATAAAACATTGTCAAGAAACCGCTCAGAAAATATAAAATACTTACAGAAAACCCTTACAAAATATATGATTCTTTGGTATAGTTGAAGTACAGAAGCTCATTTTATATTTCCATAGTGCGGATTACCATGAAATCATCGCAACGAAGTTTATTTTTACATTTCTGTCGACCTGAACGTCACGTAATTCTTGGCGATTACAGAAAAATGGCGTCTTCTCTAGATCGGCTTGACCCAGTTAAAAGTCTCTGGCCAATGATCGCTTCGATGTTAGGTCACAGGACCACGCTTATCCAATCAAGGAACCGATATCTCGATCGTCTGGTAGCGTTACCAAGAGAAACGGGGAAAGACCTCTTGCCTATTTTCGATGTTATCGTCTGTTTGATTGGCCATCGGACGAATTCAAGGCTCTAATCAGAAACTATAAGGAATTCCCTTTCCAATGAGACATCACACGCTACAAATGGCGGACGAAAAGTTGGAAAAGACCCGGGAGAAAGGCAGCTGAAAAACCAAGATTTTCCGCTGTAATTCCTCATAATTCGCCATTTCCGACCGCAATTATACCAAAAATACTGCAGTCTCTTCCAATAAATTTTATTTACGCTGACAATTTTATATATTTCGGCATAAAATGAAATCAAATAAACGTTGACCGAACCATTATGGACCAGCTGCTACGTGAGGCAAATCGTGGCACACATCTATGAATGATATTTTCACTCATAAAACCCGGGTGTAATCGTGTAATACATGGTAAAAATGGGAACTTTTGCAGTGCACCATACAGAAGAAGTCAGCAGCGTAACAGTTAATTCATAGTAAACAACACCCTTGTCTTCTCATCTACATGTAGCTGCAGAGTGTTATGTTGGGCCATCTGCTTCAACAGATGAGAGGGCTACAGGTATATGCACATTGTTCATCATTCTATCACAGTAATGAGACTTTGTTTGCATACGATGGTGTCACTTTTCTATCACCAGTAGTATGCCGGCCATTGTGGTGGATTTTTTTGTAAGGGTGTTCAGGAATGGTGAAGATTCAACACAGTTCCGTTTTGTTCCTCTTCTATATGTAATATGGTACCACAGCTTTAGCCTGAATATTTGTTGTATCACATTACCATTTCATCTTTTCTGTCACATCCAATGATACCGGTAGCCATTATCTTGTGATGCAGGCATGTCAGAGACCAATTATTTCACATAGTCCAAGTTATGAAATAATGCACACACTTCCACCATCATCCGAAACCCTGTAAAGTATCATCCGAAACCCTGTAATGTAATGATCCGCACTGTGACGTGTCTCTGATCTTTCTTGCAAGCAGTTGGTCCTATTAAACAAATAAATAATTGTTCAATATAATTTGTCTTCACTATCCTGTCAATATAAGCTTACATTTGTAAGTACCATTCTATAAAATCTGAACTCATCAACTGTACATTGAGCCATCTGCAGATGAAGCCTTGATGACCCCCCCCACTCACCAACAGAGTGGCAAAATTATTCATTCTTGTTGCTGGTTTTAGTATGGTCTATGAGCATCATATATCTGATTATTAGCATTGAAAATGACAGATTATTCCTTACATCTTCAATCGCGATAAAATCCATTACAAGATGATGATGTTCACTCTGTGGGAGCCATATACACTGTCGCCTCCTTCATCTTCCTCCAACAGTCAGACTCAAACAAATGGCTTCTTTCTGACCTTCTCCCTGTTACACTTTCTGTAGGAGAAGATATTAAATGGAGTAAGATCTAATATAACTAATTTATTCATAAAGGTTGGGGGAAATATCCCGATTTTCATGACAAGCACTCACTCACTCGGCCCCTCGCAACCCCTGGCAATTTCTCATGCCACCACCCTGCCTCGGGAATATCTCATGAAATCAATCCCACATGGTCTTGCCACATAAAAATAGTATATATTTTCACCCCCCCCCCCTCCCCCACACACACACTTTACCACCATGCCCCCTTATCTGGATTGGAAAAAAAAATCATAATTACTAACATGGATATTAATTTAGTATACTAATTTGGTAGCTACCACCCTATGTTGCATGTTTGTAAATCTCATCCATTTGCCTCTTGACCCCGCCCCCCTCCCCCCTAACTGGATGTGTGTGTAGTGGGCATGGTGGGGGGGGTTATGTAGTGGGCATGCTGGGGGGGGGGGGGGTTATGGGGTAATACATGGTACAGCTATGATGTATCATTTATCAAGTCTTATCAATGACTTCTCAAATTTCCTTTGATTGTGTCCTTGTAATGTATTCACTTACTACTTGTCATCCATCATGGTGTATTTCATAAACATCAAAATGACTTCTTCATTGATCAGGCACTAGGGCAGCTGGACTTCTCACACTTCTCACTTGATCACTGGATAAACAGTTACACAATGTTGACATGATATTACCCCATTGGACACAAAATGTTGCCAACATTTGATATAGTCTTACGACATTATGTAACTATTATAAATTCATTGGACTGATTAGAATTTCAGGCAAAATTGAGGGGTGACTGAATGTTAATCGATGTTTTGAATTATTATAGGATTATAACCTGCATAGGAATATGTCCAGTGAACAATACTATATAATGTCTTAATGTATTTTTTTTTTTTTTTTTTTGGAATAGGAGATTAATGCATATTAGTTTGCAAGGACCTTAGAGTTTAACAATCCACAAAGCGTATTGCAAGTATTTTTGTGGACAACGCGGCTGATAATTACTGGTATCCATATGTATATAGCTGTTGACCTATGCAGATATAGTGACAGTTTAATTAATTCTTTTTTGGAAATACATAGGAAATTATATAGCCTGTAAGGGCCTTAGATTGCACTCATCCACAACTGGTATGGAAAAACGACATGCTAAATGTAATAAGTGATTGGAAATTGCAAAATACCGCCAAGTGGTAACAGTAAATTATATCAATGACATATTAAAACAGACAACAGACAGCAAAATTCTTTCACGCAATGAATAAATGAACGGAGAATGAACAATGAAGCATAGCCCAGTTTTCGACACAGCTTCGATTTCAAAACATAAAGCTAAAGCAACAGGGACGAGATTTCTGTGCGTAACGTATCCAGTGTTGAAGCGCAGTTCAAATAATTGTTTGTCCATATTACTTACCAGAAAACAGATGTAACGGGACGAGTAATGTTCATTGTTAAGCTGCCAACAACACCACACGCTCTCCTCCTCACACTGCAATCCAGCAGGTGGCGCTTCATAAAACGAAGGACGATAACCGATGACCAGTTGAACCATAGTCCAGTTGAACGTTGAACCAAAAAGTGGTTCTTTTGACGACCACCGCGGGAAAAACAATAACGAGGGCGGGAAATACGTTGAACCGAAAAACAGTTGAACGTATACTCGGTCGGGAATAATTTTGACCCACACAACAATATTACGTCTTTCATTTTTGATAACTTCTATGATTGTTTCTGACTGTTGATAGGCTATTTTATGAGCGAAAATAGTAATATGCCATCAAAATAAGTGCATAACAGCGAAGTTTCCCAAATCGACACGCGTTATTAACGACTTGGACATTCAGTTTTAAGCATAACCACATGGTTTATTTGGAAAAGTCTGCAGAATTTAACTTAATATTAATAAGAAAATTACTCCCTGTTCTCAGACATTCATATCCCATTGTTTCGGTCATGTTGGTGTCATTTTACCATGCACGGAGTTTCATGTGGTTGAACGTAATAACCAGTTATAGGTTGAACGTAGAACCAATAATAGGTTCAACGTTTACGCCCAAGCTAGTATCATGTGGTTATACGTAGAACCAGTTATAGGTTGAAAGAAGAACCAATAACAGGTTCAACGTTTACCTCCATGTAAGTATCAATATATGCTTGAATTCGAACTGAAAACGTTCAACCAGATTCCGGGTAAACGTTTACTGTCATTAAAAATTGGTTCAACGTTGAACTGATAACAGGTTGAACATTTACTCCCTGAAATTGGCCGTTTTTACAGTGATGGAGGGTACATTTTTCCTCGATTTTTTTTAGAAATGAGACTCGATTTTGTGTTTTGCAGTTGCAGAAACTCTTTTTGCATTCTGCCTGATTTGTATTTGTGAAAGATAATTCTCTCTTCGTTAATTCTAGATCTGGTGTAACCATCTAATATACACTTCATGGATGCAACATAACCATGTTTAACGGCACCAGACCATGAGAGATATGAAGCCGAAATAGGGGTAGGGGTGATCAGGTTCTAATATTTTATTTCTCCCCGATCCTAACGCAATGAAATTTAACAGATATTGAGTCTGTGTACGGATCATTCAGAAAAAGCAATCCGATTCCGATTATCTTCAATATTGGTGTCACTATGTCGTTATTATCACCATGGAAGTATTTTTTTCTGGATCTTTTGTTTTAATTTTCCAACGGTGTATTGTTACCCTGTTAGCTTTTGCTTGATGTGTGTATTCAAGACCACGAATGCATGGCTTACTTGAAACTGGGTGTTGACGTCTACGGTAATGAGTAAGGTGGCATGATGCCTTCTCCCAATGCTCTCTGAGTAACACAGAAACAAACAAGGAATGGGGGGTAGGGGCGATTATGCTTCGATATCTTCTTCACACTTGGGTCTAGAGAGCTCAAGCTTTTAACACATTGTGGTTGGATACTAGTTGAGCAAAACGAGGAATCAAACTTCCAATACTTCTGGAACGAAGTCTCTGTAATGTCTGTTTTGAACTCTCGTGTATATTCTTTATGGCATAGCCAGTGTTACAGGGCTATATATCGTCGCTCTTAAATATTTGTATCTAATACCGCCCAAGTCAGTATTAGGGGCCGTGTGGTCATGTCATTCAATATATCCACATGAACAGTGACAATAAAAGCGTGGTTGAGATAAAAATCATCACAGGGGTCACTTTTGGTTCTTGTGATGTTTTTAGAAATATGCAGTCAGTATATTTGTCGGTGGGGTAATATGACTTCTTGTCAGTACTCCGGCTTCGTTTCTCATCCCCCTTTTAATGTTACGTTTAATTATGGTATGTGTTTAATATGTTTCACACATGTTAAACTATGTTCGACTTAGGTTAAGGATTATCAACTAGCTGCTAGTGGTCAACTCTTATCCAAGAAAGGCTTTACATGATGTTGCCGCTTGCATTTATTAATCTAGCTTGTGGTCAATTATTAACCAAGAACGGGTCTATATAAAGTCGCCGCTTGCATTTGTTAACTCCATCAGTTTTATGTCGAAAATATGGACATACAGAAAGAAGATGGATTCAACTTTTCTAGTCTCATCAATGTTTCGCTATCTAATTAGAGAAAACCAGGTAATTTGCTAGATGAAATGAATGAATGTTACATGAAATGAAAGGAATGGATTCAGATCAGAAAGTATTGAAAGAAGACGAAAGGCAGATCCCATCAAACTATTTTCAAATATGATGCATGAAGTGAGACAAATGCATTGAAGCAACATAAATCCGTGCCAACCCAACGTGTATAATCCAAAGACCTGATTCGTATAACATCCACATCAAAGAAAAATGTGGATGGTCGAAATTGAAAATGTGTACCTCAGTTTATATAAATTAATTCAATAAATATATCTCATTCGATAATGGATACTTGTCAGTTTCTTTGGTTCCATTCTTGAAGCTAGATATACATTATGGGAACGTTCTATTACACTGTGATGCTTAATTGATATTGACAAACAAAAACAAACATTCCAATGCCTTCCTTTTGTATAAAAGATAATTGCAAAGAGTATGAAAAGAAAGATCCAACATATATGAATTTGTCAATAAAATAGTTATATCACTAGCAAGTGTTAGATCCGATATCAAGATTCAATAATCAGCCGCAGTCCATAAAGAATTTCCGCTTCAATAATCGCAAGACCTATTTCGTATGACAGTTAGTCTCAATTACAATGTGCATGAAATAAATACAAGAAAAACAGTTTTCAATGATGTCAGCAAGACATAATGATGTTCCATACATAAACTCCGAAATCACTGATTAGTATTCTTTATCCAAATGAATTTCAAGTTGTGTCCAGAGTATCAGTCACTCTCTGAATGCGGGAGGGAGGGAGGGAATTTGGCTTAATGTCACACTCAAGTTTGTTTCACTCATATGGTGACAGTCAGTTTGGTTGGCGGGGGAAGCCGGAGTACCCGGAGAGAACCACCGCCCTTCGGTACGTAACTGACAAACTTTCACACATGGACTAGCTGGGCTCGAACCCGTGCTGGTTCAGCGGTGTGAGGCTAGCAGTCACCAGCGAAGCGCCTTAGACCACCCGGCCACCGAGGACCCGTCTCTGAATGCGATGTTCATTTGAACAATATGTGAAAACACATGATATCCAAACAAACCCCAATCTTAATAAATTAATATCCTATCAATGCTCCCCAATCGTACATGTTCTGAGCGCCCTTACCATGAATATTTAATAGCATTATGACACCATGGTCGCATCTGGACTAGTCCACTTGCAGTCCGGGAGGGGAGATAGGGTCACAGTGCCCGTTTACCTTAATGTTTACACCAACGACCAGTCCATATATCTACCACGTATTAGGGTGCCACAATGTCGGGACCGCAGAAACATAAAAAGACACCCCACCAGCGCGGCGTCTAAGTCGACTGAGCAAACCAAAAATTCTATATCATTAATGTTCCCTTCAAAGCACTATGAAGTGTTCTCGGGATTGGTTGTCACTCGAGTTACTACAAGCCTGTTAGATCCTTCAAGCGACATATCCAAATGAGGGAGCAGACATGATTTAATTTTAGTTAGATTGAACAGCCTCAGACGTTATAGCCAAAAACAAAAATTAGCTAAAATCCAGTTGTATTGTAAGGCTGTGTTATCTTGTCGTCAGGTATTTGCGAATCCCTCTTCTGTCCATTTTTGCAAATATCAGGCCAGTTTCGGCAAACTGAGATGTATATATATATATGTGTGATTAATTGGAGCGATATACAAGATGTGGTACAAACTGACGTCTGGCGGCTAAAAAGCAACCATATGACTAAACCACAAGCTTTTCTCGACACCTCACATTCAGACCTCAGATCCGAGAATACGATGGACTTATCCTTAGTATCACAGCCGCGCTGTTATTGCAGCTGTTCATGTGAAGAATATGAAGTATCCACACGGCCCCTAGCAGCGGCTTGAGCAGATTTAGATACACTAGCTCTGGCGCTGTGATGACAGAGCAGCTCAAACAAATACCTCGTTTGATGTAAATGGATGAGCATCGAGGACGTCTGATGACTTAAATGTCTCAGCATGGGGTAAACATCGTAAATGCAAGAATACCCTGAAAAACTAACTTGTAATGCCCGACGTCATACAGCTTAAATTTCCCACCAAAATAATAAACCTACACATATTTGTCGAATGACCTGGGAGAATAACAGTCCACCAGCAGATACCTACCATATACAGATAATACATTGGAGCGATATGCAGAAAGGTGGGAAAAATTGACGACGGCTGGCAACTAAAAGGCCACCATATGACTCGGCTTCCCTCGGCACCTCACTTTCAGACCCAAGAATGAGATGGGTTCTCGAACGTAGCCTAAGTATCTCGGCCGCGCTTTTATTGCATCTGTTCATGTGGAGACTATGA
The DNA here is from genome assembly GCA_036873755.1 of Hanleya hanleyi. NCBI lineage: Eukaryota > Metazoa > Mollusca > Polyplacophora > Lepidopleurida > Hanleyidae > Hanleya > Hanleya hanleyi. The sequence goes on along the minus strand of JAVTVY010018720.1, from coordinate 48,223 downwards.
ACTATCCTCACGGCCCCTATACCATCTTAGTTTACCGAGATATCAGACCATCCCAACACGGTCGCCATTTCGATTCTACCCATAATTCATTGCAAACAAGATTGAGCAAACAGACAATCTCCAGCAATAAAGTCGTTTCTTATTCATTACAATTAATATTTTCTCCCAATTCCTTGCTGTGATTGTATTAAAGTTACATTTACCCATGCAAAATTCATAATAATCCAAGTGTTCACAATATAACCTTGAGTGGACAAGAGACACGAAGAATTCCAACTAACCCCGATTTTTGTGGGACACTCTCATTCAGATTTTGTTTTTCTATCTTATTTCAGGCCAGATTATTAGTTTGTCACCCACAAAATCATATTAATTTACTTCTGTACGACACTTGGTTCAAATGAATCCTTTTGAAACACTATCCAGATATAAGCTTAACATTTTATAGAAATAAAGAAAGAAAAAAAAACAGAACAAGGCGCGATAATCAGACACAAATAAAGGGAAAATACAATTTCTAGATTCATGAAGTCATAGCGACGAAACTAAACCTGTTATCGGAAGTCTGATTACTCTATCTTTCAGGTCGATATCCAAAAGCAATGCGTGGAGGATTTCAGTATGATAAACCGCGAACTAAAGAAAATATGGGAGGATAATCTCCCCTACCCCCATTTGGATTTAATGGTGTCATTACCGGATAACATCTATATGAATCCATGCTGAGGTCAAACGGTACTTACTAGAAAGACGTATCTGGTCTAGAATTAAACGAGAGACATATATCGTTCAAGATTATGTGCAAAATATCATCAAGAATGGATTACTGCAAAAGAAACAGAGAAAATCGGAGAAAATGTTTCCCAAAACTCATGACAAAGGCTTCTGGAGCTTATGACGTCACTATGACGTGGCTATATTAGGTAGAAAAATTTGGACTGTTTTATCTGAAAGGCCATTATTCGGAGGTAAATTTGTGTAAGTTTCAGATCGCAAAGCGCAGGGGTAATAAAAATATGAAGACTGAATTACCCCTACCCCCATTCCGGTTTTAAATTTTTCAAAACCAGTCAGCATCAAACAATTGCATGTAGCAACATTAGGCACCACCGTAGATATCTACATCAGGCATTTAATTGACCGGGAGATGTTGATCTTCATGAAAAAGAAGTCAAACAAAATCTACGCGGGGGGTGCTACGGAATGACATGTTCTCGCGAGTGGCGCCCCGACTATATGGCATTTATTGTCTTTCTGTGTCTTCATATTTGTGTGTTAATGAAAATCCGCCCTTTTGCTGCATCAATCCTGGACCATGTTCGAACCTGTTCGCGTTCGGATGTCATTCACTCTGGTCTACGCCTTAGCGTCTTCGGGCATTCCAGGATACTTTAACGGCAACGTGGCCTTGAACGGCTATATTCGCAATTTGGTCGCATTTTCAGAGCCTCTGTGGGTGGTAACTATATATTCTCTTTCAAGTGACGCTTCGTTTTCATGATGGATCGATGTGCGTGATCGCCCCTCGTTTCAAGCGGTAGCAGGCTACACTGTTTATAGATTGTCATGGTAGTTTTCTGGTTTCGTGAAGCATGAAGATGTACGCCTGTTGTAAGTTCTCCTCTCCGGTGTTCTATGGCGCTACGTTTCGTACCATGTGTCTAATTCCGCTTAACCCGGGGCTAGGGGCCGTATGAGCCCATGTACTTCAAGATCCTCATGGTACTCATATGAACAGTCACAATCAAAGCGTGACTGAGGTACATCATTTTTAGATGACGACTCTATAACGAATATTGTGGATTAAGAATACTGATCAGCGATACGGATTTGATATTTTGGAACATCATGATGTCTTGCCGGCATCATTGAAAACTGTTGACCGCTTCTCTCTTACAGGAAACAAGCCTATGTTTATGTATACTTTTGTCTTTTTGAATTTGGTGCTAATACTGTTATATGGAAATGGAATAGGTCTTTGGATTATGGACGCGGATATTCTCTAATGGACGACGGCTGGATTATGAATGACGGACTAGACGCTTGTAATTGATAGCCGTGGTCACAATACGATCCCAATAAGTAGGTTCCTCTTGTTTTTTTTCATGCTTCCCTGTGACCAACTCTCCGCATCAGCAATTGAACTTTCAGTTCAGTCCCAGTATCAGCAGTCTACGCATCAGTATCGGCCTCAGCGGGCTCATCAGATTTTGACTACTTGTCCTCAATATATTATTTTGGTGCCTCATGATATCGTAGTGTTTGGTGAAAGTCCGCACTCAGAGCAAGTATAAGCTATGTTGACAGATAGAACTCGACTGAGTATATCTCTTCATTAGGACTACTTTTATGGACATGTGTCAACGGGCCGGTGTTGAGAGGCGTTCACGAGCATCAACGCCATGTAGCTAATCATAGGATTTGGGCTATGTGGTCCGCTTCGCAAACAGTTGTGTCAGTTAGAGGCTGTAATAAAAAGGCTAAAGTACATGTATAATTTCCTGTCCCCATCAGTGTTTCTGCAAAGGTCTGAAATGCCTCACGCAGGGTCAGCCGAATCCGAGCACGGGTATTTGTATCTGTGTGAATCATGACTTTGGGTAGTTTCTTTTTCTTCTGTAGCAGAAAGCATTGGAAATCGGTCATACATGAATGTTAGGACTGCGCTGCTCAAGGTCTCGGCCTCAGCTTGTAGATGAGTTAGATCTCGGCTTGGTGCAAAGCTTCGTCGATAATACATGACTGTGGCCTTCCCCTGTGTGACTGTGGCCTTTAACGTCTCGCCACGTCCAAGCATTCTTTGAAGGTATCCCGTCATAGCATTGTGTCAACAGCTTTGGGCTCATACATGTTATCCCCTTGGATAGGGTTGGATTGGGCCGTCACGGTTTGTTGATGAGATTATTCCAGATTTGGTGGTATGCATGGGTGGAACCTTAGATAGGAGCTTACTCCACGAGAGCTGCTGGGTGTTCGACCACCTGTGGATCCGATAAATGGTAAGAGGATCGCTAGCTGTCTCTGACTTCGTTGTGGGCTCTCTCTGGGTGACAGACTGTGGGTCCTCAATCGGCGCTATTCGGGGGTATGGTTTTTTAATCAACGAACAGGTAGCCTGGCGTACAACTTGTCGTGGTTTGAGACGGTTGCATGAAATACTCGATTTTCTTGATCGACTCTTCAAAAACCGGATTTGCACTGTATCGATAGGATTGATGAAATATTGGCAGTTCAAGGAAATGTGCCTTGAGGAAAGAGATTCTGGGTCAAAGACTCTGTGTTCCTCTACTACTGATAAAGTCACAGTCACGTGCTATCTGATGTGGTCATTAAAATCTCTTTGGGGGTTGATGGGGATTTGCTAGACATTGTTTACACTCAATGTCATTTAACCCACACTTAACCGGTTCCACTCGATCTGCGCTTTCCCTACTACTGAAGACGGGGAGGGGGATTTGGATTAATGTCACACTCAAGTTTGTTTCACTCATATGGTGACAGTCAGTTTGGTTGGTCGAGGTAGCTGGAGTATCCGGAGAGAAACACCGCCCTTCGGCAAGTAACTGACAACTTGGATCAGCTAGGCTGGAACCCGTGCCGGTTCAGCGGTGTGAGGCTAGCGACACAGTTACATGACGAGTATATATTTCTCTGGATACACTTCGAATTGCCATATGCACTCATTATCCTTATTTATCACAATGTGATAGTTATAACTTATAATATTTATACTAATGTTAAAAAATAAGAAAAAGTGCTCCATATTGGTTTAGAAAGATTTCAACTTTGTTGCACATTCGGACGAATATATAGGAAGGGGAAATATCCGAAGGGGGAATTGACCACAGGGGGAAATGTCTAGGGGGAAATGTCCCACCTTGAAGTGTAAGGGGAGATAATTCTGTTTTTTCTAATTTTGTGCCGAATATGGAGATGTTTTGTTGTTATTAATCAAATGCGAGTGTCTGATGATATTTTGTTTCATGCTCAGTGTTCATTTGAGTATGTACTTGCGGAGTTTGAATGGTTCCGCGTGGTTTGTGATTGAGTATAATTTATAAATGTATTAACCCTACCTGGCCTGGGGGGGCCGAAATGTTCCCCCCTACCAAACTTTCTGCCCTATCTCCGGAACGACAAAAATGGAGAGCTGAAACGCCTTGAATTTATAGTTCTTCATATTGGGTCATTTTGAGCCCATTTGCATAACCCTCGAGCAGAGGATCATGGGTAAATTCAAGATGGCGGCCACGTGGGGTATCAGAAAATATTTCTTCAAAATTTCTGCTTTTCCGCGATGAAAAGTCGGCATAAACTATTTCATTTCACATCACATTAATATTTACTAATTTAGCATGCAGTTTTGCAGAGAAATTGCATAAGTAAAAAAAATTGGAAAAATCTCACCAAAAAAAATCGACCAAAAAATGCTGTTTTCAAAAATGACGTCATTGTGACGTCATCGAAGCGGCCATCTTGGATTTTTTTACATTTTCTGGTAGAGCGTGACCCAAGGGTATGGGGTGGTAAGTTTCAGCCCCCTAAATCAAGAGGTAAGAAAAATAATTAGGGGGGCCATTTCGCCCCCCCACCAGGCCAGGATACGTCCCAAAAAAACCAGGCCAGATAAGGTTGACCTCGCCTACTGGAAGACGGTACCATGATTGTCCGATCCATTGTAGATTTGGAAGACGGATGGCTAGAGATAGTCAGGTCTTTCGGTGGGGTTTAACTTTATATTTATTTTTTCATTATTTATTAGACTCCGTATGTGTGGCAGCGACGCGTCTGTTCACTCATACCTTTTCTGTTCAGTTACCTTGTATTTGGACTCGCACCTTTCCTCCTTAGTCCGGCCGTACCTTCAAAATCAGACTCGTCTTTTATAAACAGATGCGTATCTTGTCCCTTTCGGGTCTGTTATATTCTATAACGAATATTATGGATTAAGAATACTGATCAGCGATACGGACTTGATATTTTTGGAACATCATGATGTCTTGCCGGCATCATTGAAAACTGTTGACCGCTTCTCTCTTGCAAGAAACAAGCCTATGTTTATGTATACTATGATTGTCTTTTTGAATTTGGTGCTAATACTGTTATGTGGAAAATGGAATAGGTCTTTGGATTATGGACGCGGATATTCTCTAATGGACGACGGCTGGATTATGAATGACGGACTAGACGCTTGTAATTGTACCATTCTCTTTCATTCATCCATGCATGTGTGATAATTGGACGCGTCTAATAGTTTAAATAAACTGTTCATGTATTGTATTTGCTGGTCTTTGTGTTTTCTATCGGTCTGTTAGTGTTGAGATACCTCCTTAAGTGTCAGCCAACGGAAATCCTCACTAAGAACCTGGGTTGCTAATTGAATCACGGTTGGGGGAAAGCTTTACCCCGTTACATTTTGGTGCCGTGATCAGGATTTCCGGTTTGGTTGTTGCTATGGAGGGCCTGAATGCTGGCCGGTGGGAAAGCATGGATCATCCCTTCGAGATAGTAGGTTAGAGGGGAGGCGATCACCTAGGTTGGATGAAATCCATGGTGACATGGTCGAAGGGGAACGTAGGGTGAAAGTGGAGAATTATTATGAGGAAGTACAAAATCCAGGGATGAATACGTCGTACGGGGCAGTTGGGGGTGAAAATTTTTCCGATGCTAACAATCGGGGAAAGGTACAAGAAGCATGTGATCGGCTGCAACGGATAGTTGATTCGCAAATTAAGGAAATCACGACTGGTTTGGCACTGGGTAGAGATGTGGGAAGTAGAGGACATGCCCCTGTCAGTAGAATAGTCCGTTGGAAAAAAGGAGCCAGACAAATTTGATGGAACCAAAGTGGATTGGAAAGATTATGTTATACATTTTAAGCAGGTTGCAGAGTGGAATGGGTGGACTACTGGTTGAAAAAGCATAACAGTTTTCTATGTCTCTTAAAGGGAATGCACAAAAAGTTCTTGGGGATTTGCCAAGGGATTAATTACGGAATGATTAGTCGATTCTGGAGCAACGATTTGATCCTCCAGAAAGGAAAATTTCTCATAAATGCGAATTTCGAGCTCGGAAAAGGCAGACAGGTGAAACCCCAGCTGACTCCGGACATGCTTTACGGCGTCTAGCCTGTCTGGCTTTTCCCGATATGCCTCATGTGTACCGGGAAACCAATGTTCTGGAACATTTTTTTAATGGAATAGGTGGCCGAGACGTCAGGGAGCATGTGATATTTAGACGCCCAAAAACTCTTGATGCTGCAATTGCATTGGCTGTAGAGTATGATGCTGTCAGGGGTGTTCGTAGTGAGCCAGTGGAACCAAAGTCATTGTCTGAACTAGATAGTGCAGGAGTAAACTCGGTGGGGCAGGAAAATAGCTCCGGTCTGGTATACAATAGAACTGAAGAATTAATGGCTTCGTTGCAGGTAGAAATCGCCAAGTTGAACATATCTTTGAAAGAGAATCTGGAGAAGCTGACCAGTCACGGCTGGAGTTCAAATCATGGAGGGGATAGAATAAGAAGTAGCATAGAACGTTACAACTGCCATGATTTCGGGCAAATGTCGTACAATTGTCCCTTAAAGAGCCGTACCTATTCGAATAGGCAAAGAGAGTCGAGAGCACAACAGGATGGTCGTTAAACTAGATGGGGTTGAGTTTGTGGCCGAAGATTCAACCCGTCGAGGTAAATTAGAAGAAGATAGGCCTAGTATTAGAATCTATAGTGTTTCCGAAACTTGTTTGTTCGCAGAAGTGGTGATAAGTACCTGTAGCCAAGAAATGCCCGTGGACACAGGTTCTGCTGTAAGTATTTTGTCCACTAAGGCATTTGAGGGACTTGAAAAGGGGCTTTTGGAGCTTCACTCATCTGGGGTGAAGCTGACCATAGCAGATGGTAAAGAATTGCAGGTGGAAGGGAAAGTAGTTCTTCAATGTTTGATAAGGGGAATGTGCTTTGAACATAAATTTGTGGTGGCTAATAAAGATTTGCCCGGAATAATAGGAATTGATTTTCTTGGTCGCCATGATGTTGTTATTCGGGTTTCAAAAGGTATTTTGCAGGTTGGTCAAGAGAATATCACTTTACAACGGTCAAATTCTCTATAGATGTGCTCGAGTAAAAATGTCCAAGAGAGTGGTCATTTCGCCAGGATCTGAAAGATTTGTTCGGGGTTATGTGGAGCGTGTAGATGAAATGAGAGGAGATTTTGCTTTTGAACCTGCAAGAACTTTAGAAAAACGAGGACTTCTTGTTTCTAATGCGATAATAAACTCCAAATTGCTCGTTTTTTCTGTTTTCAGTTCGTGTTCTAAAACATTTCACAATGGGTGTGTTAGAGGCCTCGAGTGTATTGAAGTCCCCAGTTGATAGTGATCTAGATCAGTCTGATCATAAATCTGTTCCGCAACATCTGCTACCTCTGTTAGAGTCCGTATCAACTGGTGTAACTGGGGAACAGAGAGGGCGCATAGAACGTCTCCTCATTGACAATCAAGATATATTATTTGCTCTCTGAGGTGAATTAGGTTACACTGGTGTGATAAGACATAAAATCGAAACAGAATCGGAAAAACCTGGAAATCGGAAAAAAGGTTCCACCTAGACGTTTACCTGTAGCCTATCGAGAGACGATGGAAAAAGAGTTAGAGAAAATGATGGCGGATGGTGTTATAGAGCCTACTAATAGTCCGTGGTCATCACCCATCCTACTGGTCAAAAAGAAAGATGGATCAAATAGGTTCTGTGGTGATTATAGACAGCATAACCCTTGCACTATAAGGGATGCGTATTCCCTTCCAAAGATCGATGAGTCACTAGATACACTAGCAGGTGCCTCTTGGTGCAGCACTCTTGATTTAGTTTGTGAATACTGGCAGTGCTCCATGAGTGAAGCTGATAAGGTTAAAACTGCATTTTCAACGCATTGTGAGCTGTTCCAATTCAATGTTGTGCCTTTCGGGCTTTGTAATGCGCCTGCAACATTTGAGAGGATCATGGAATTGAGATGCTCATGATCCTCCGTGGTTTGAAATGAGGAAAGTGTTTGTGTTACCTGGATGACGTGATCGCCTTTGGTAGCTCGTTTGATATGGCTCTCGAAAATTTGAAGGAAGTATTTACCAGATTTAGGACGGCGAACTTGAAGTTGAAGCCTTCGAAGTGTTCATTGCTTTAAACAAGAGTAGCTTTTTTGGGACACATCGTTACAAAATATGGGGTGCATTGTGACCCTAGTAAGGTGTCTGTTGTGTCTGACTGGCCACGGCCATGTCAGAGTAGTGAAATACGTAGATTCCTTGGCCTCGCGGGTTATTATAGAAAGTTTATTCCCAATTTTTCGTTCATTGCGGGTCCCCTTGTGCAACTTACTAGTCGGGCGTTTACCAGGTTAAAGGAACTTCTGAAAGGGAGGGGCTGTTCGTGTTGGATACTGACGCCAGTGGGAATGGTATTGGAGCTGTATTATCACAGGTTCAGCAAGGAGAGGAGAAGGTTGTTGCCTATGGAAGTAAGAATCTAAATAAACACCAACGGAGGTATTGTGTCACGTATCGTGAACTTCTGGCAGTCGACACATTCGCAAAACACTTACGTCTTAGGTCGGCATTGTATCATTCGGACGGACCATGCCTCGTTAACATGGCTATGTAATTTCAAAGAACCTGAAGGCATGGTAACGGCGGTGGGTTGTCCTCGGGTGTGAAGCAACACTCTTGGATGGAAACTTGGACATTAGAGCAATTAAGAGAATGGCTGAACAAGGATAATTCCATTCGCGATTTGTTGCAATTGAAGAAAATAAGTGCTGACATTCCGCCAAGGCAACGAGTACCAAAAAGGTCGAGAGGGTTGAAAATGCTTTGGGGTATGTGGGACTCGCTTGAGGTACGAAATGGCGTTCTCTACTACCGCTGGCTGGAAGAGCACTCGAATAGCGTTCGGTTGTTACTCGTCCCCCGGGATACCTACGGACTAGAATATTCCAGGAGTTGCACTCTAGTAGGAATGCTGGGCATTTGGGTAGGAAGAGAACGTTAAAATCCGTTAGGCGTATAGTTTATTGGCCCGGAAGAGGGAGGTCACCCTTACAGCAGTCGAGAGTCGGTAACCCCTTAGAGCATATTGCCTTGACGTTTTAGAGTACCCGGTGTCTGATAGTGGGAATCGTTACATCGTGGTGATTTGCGATTACTTTACAAAGTGGGCTGAGGCTTTGTATCTAATACCGCTTATGCCGGTGCTAGGGGCCGTGTGGTCATACCATCAAAGTTGCCACATGAACAGGTACAATAAAAGCGTACCTGAGATACAACACATATCACGAATCGTTAGATTCTTGGTATGTGCTTTAGAATAGGTTAACCGGAAGAATATACTGTGAAGTCATGTGACTCTGTCAGTATGTCGGCACCTCTTCCCACTTTCCTTATATGTGTTGTAATTTTTACCTGTATATGGCGAGATTCTGCTGGTGGACGTTTTGTCCCTGAGGCCCGCCCCCTGTACAGACCTTTTGGTCTTTGATATATGTTGGCATTTGTGGGAAGTTGATGCTGGGTCGACATCGGGCCTTACAGACTAGTCTTTTGTGTTAAATGCCGTCATTTTTCATCTGACGACGACACAGCTCACCAATCCCCAATGTACGAGTTGTCACTGCGAAATAGCTCACCAATTACCAATATACGAGTTGTCAGAGCATTTCCATCATAGCTCTCTAGATCTGTATCTAATACCGCTTATGCCGGTGCTAGGGGCCGTGTGGTCATACCATCCAAGTTGCCACATGAACAGGTACAATAAAAGCGTACCTGAGATACAACATATATCACGAATCGTTAGATTCTTAGTATGTGCTTTAGAATAGATTAACCGGAAGACTATACTGTGAAGTCATGTGACTCTGTCAGTATGTCGGCACCTCTTCCCACTTCCCTTATATGTGTTGTAATTATGCTCTTCAGGAGCATTCAGCACTCACTGTCGCAGATAAGTTGATGTCAGAGTTCATCTGTCGGTATGGGGTCCCTTCAGAGATTCACTCCGATCAGGGGGGGAATTCGAATCTTTGCTTTTCGCTAGACTGTGTGAATTATTGCGTGTGCACCAGACTCGCGACAACCCCTTATAGGCCACAGTCGGGCGGCCTTGTGGAGCGTTTCAATCGCACGCTCTTGCAAATGCTCGCCAAGTATGTCGATATCAATCATTCTAACTGGGATGAACATCTTCCCTATGTGCTAATGGCGTATCGCGCCACTATTCACGAAAGTACAGGCTGCTATCCAAATCTATTGATGTTCGGGCATGAGCTCTTGGGTCCGTTGGACCTCATGGTTGGTAACTCCCCGATGGCTCGAGAGTACGCTTGTTGCATTGAGTACGTTCGTTGGATGGAGTACGTGTTTAGGAAGGCTTTTAAGTTTACCAACAAACAATTAGCAAGAGCTGCTACTACGATAGGGGCCACGTATGGAGGTGGTACCCACCTGCCGCAGGTAGAAAGTTAGGCTTTGGATGGATTGGTCCTTGTCAAATTGTGGGTAAACTGTCGCGTGTGACCTACCGCCTGCGTGACCGATCTTCTGGAGTAAGCAAGGTTGTACACGTAGACCACCTTAAGCCCTATGAAGGAACCCATGCTAGGGATGTTGGGAAGGGAGGTCTGTGGCTAGTGATATAGGGGGAGAGTTTGGTGAGGAAGGTCCTATAGATCAGGCTGGTCAGGATAGTGAGAGAGTTTCACGGAGAATTTGGAAGGTACCGAACAAGAGTGCCTGACACCCCCAGTGGAGGCTCTAGGTTCCTGACTCTGTGAAACACGGGAGAACATCTGTTGGAGGAAATGTTAGGTGGTCACGCGTTGGCCGACGTCCTTTAAAGTATACTCCTTAGATCCCATTGATACTGAGTAGTATTACCATTATCACCTTTCATCATGTTTTTTTTAATTGTATATTATAGATGACAGAAATAGAAGTCGACGTCTCCGAAACGGAGCTTCTCTCCATGGACGACGATCTCCGACCGGACTGGAAGGAAGGCGGCATGGCATGTGAGGTGGAACTCTGTGGTGACCACTTTTACAAGACGCTCAATAGTATCTTCCGACACTGGAAGTTAGTGCATCGCAAGAAGGTTCGGCGGTTTAGCTGTACATTGTTTCGCTATGGGCAAGTGCGAAAGGGGGAGGTCACTAGGCACCTCCTACGAAAACATGGATTTACCCCTGTGAAGGCTCGTGAAGTGGTAGATACCTAACGCAAGGTACGGTGACCCCGGGAACGTAAGATGTCCTAAACGCAAGCAGATCATCCACGTGGAGGCAAGGGAGGCGGCTAGGCGTAGGCGCCACGCTGAGCCCGATTCTGTTGCATCTGCACTTGGGGTTCACTATAATTGTCGGGACGAAGACCTGAAGTTCGGAGTGGAACTGTCAGATAGACATTTAAAAATATTCACGGGGACTTCTGTGTAACAAGGGAGGAGTGTAAGGGGAGATAATTCTGTTTTTCTAATTCTGTGCCAAGTATGGAGATGTTTTGTTGTTATTAATCAAATGCGAGTGTCTGGTGATATTTTGTTTCATGCTCAGTGTTCATTTGAGTATGTACTTGCGGAGTTTGAATGGTTCCGCGTGGTTTGTGATTGAGTATAATTTATAAATGTATTAATATCGTGTATTGTGGGATCAGTCCACGGACCATAAGTGCCCATGGTCGAATCGCACTGGTTGTCTTGCACACACGGGGTCTATCTTAAGGTACCACGATTGCCTGTTTTGAGTTTGGGAATTAACCTCGCCTACTGGATTGCCCAATCCATTGTAGACCTGGAAGACGGATGGCTCGAGATAGTCAGGTCTTTGGGTGGGGTTTAGCTTTATATTTTTTTTTCATTACTTATTAGACCCCGTATGTGTGACACCGACGCGTCTGCTCACTCGTACCTTTTCTGTTCACTTACCTTGTATTTGGACTCGTACCTTTCCTCCTTAGTCAGACTTGTCCTCAAAATTGATCGAGTCGTACCGTCTCTTCAAAATCAGACTCGTCTCTTATAAACAGACGCGTACCTTGTCCATATTTGGGTATGTCTCCTTCCTTTCTCTTTGATTTATCCATGCATGTGTGATAACTGGGCACGTCTAATAGTTTAAATAAACTGCTCATGTATTGTATTTGCTGGTCTTTGCGTTTTCTATCGGTTTGTTACTTTTGAGATACCTCCTTAAGTGTCAGCCAACGGAAATCCTCACTAAGAACCTGGGTTGCTAATTAAATCACGGTTGGGGAAAAGCGTTACCCCGTTACAGAATAACGGTACTCTCTAAAATAATTAGATTGAAAATTCAATCTATCAGATTGGAATTAGTTCCCAATCTCTTTGATTGAATATTCCATCTATTAGATTGAACATTTCAATCTAGTAGATTGAATTTTCTGTCTACAACAGATTCATTTTATCTCAATCTATTAGATTGAATATTTTCAGTCCAATAATAGATCATTTGCGTACACTTCGCCATCTATAAGATGGCTTGCGAACCATGTATCTCCATTATCGCAGAGCGATATCCGATACTTTGCGGGATTCTGTTCAGCCTTCATCCGGCGGAGAACAGACTGGAAAAATCTGATAAATTACAGGTTTTCATACCACTTTGGAAACAGATATTGCCTGGGCTTACAAAAGATATAGGTATGAATAACTTTCGTATCACATAAGAGGCGTTGTAAATCTGTAATTTTGAACAACTAGGGCAGCACATGACTCGAAAATGGCGAGTGACGTTGGGGTGACGTCGGTAGACTTTAGCTGATTGGCTGACGATGTCACGTGGTATTGATTTCAGGAAATTCCAACAACCTGTAACCATCTCGGTCATCTATACGCGGTAAGACTGACCCTGGGATCGTGTGTATCCATTTTCAGCCTACGTTCGGCAACTGTAAGAGGGAATTTCCAGAAATCAATACCACGTGGCTTCGTCAGCCAATCAGCAAAAGTCTACCGACGTAACTCCAACGTAACCCGCCATTTTCGAGTCATGTGATGTCCTACTTGTTCAAAATTACAGATCCACCACACCTGTTGTATGATACGAAAGTTATTCATTCCTGTATATTTTGTAAGCCCAGGCAATATCTGTTTCAGAAGTGGTATGAAAACCTGTAATTTATCAGATTTCTTGAGTCTGTTCTACGCCGGATGAAGGCCGAACAGAATCCGGTAAAGTACCGGATATCGCTCCGCCATAATGGAGACACGATTCGCATGCCATCTTATGGATGGCGAAGTGTACGCAAATGGAAATTCCCAATCTCACGTTCGGCTACTTCCGTATTGGCGGAACGAGCCTCTCACATAGAACGCACAAATCCCCACCGGTGGGGAGCGTATGACGATCACGCAGTGAGCCTGCTACGCAATAGTGCCCTCAATAATCGAGAGATCCGGACGCATTTTATTGCAAAATTCAGTTAATTTCAACCATAAGAACATAACTCATTCAAATTATACAAAACTATTTCTATGTTTAGTTGAATAATAGCAATCTATCCCCAGAACTCAGAAACTGGGCTAATTTCGCCAATACGGAAATAGACGAATGCGAGATTGGTTTCGCCGAAAATTAATTGTGCCCATGATCAGATAAGATTCTTTATTGTACTGAGCATTCCATTCGGGACGGAGTACAAAACACATAAAACGTGAAACAAATGAGAAAGTAAACAAACAGGTGCGACGTTTCTGTTTCCGCTCCCAGAAATCCACTAGGCCAGAGGTCAGTTTTCGCAGCTAAAGTGAGTTCTGGGGCTAGATTGGGAAATTCCCGCTTGCAGTTGCCGAAAGTAGGCTGAGAATGGATACACACGATCCCAGGGTCAGTCTTACCGCGTATAGATGACCCAGATGGTTACAGGTTGATAATAGATGGGTCACTAATTTCAATCTGATAGATTGAATTTCAATCTAATTATTTTGGAGAGTATGGTATAAATATTTATGAAAATGATTCTGTTTTTCCCCCGCAATTTAGGGTGCTTTTTTGCTACTAAATAAGGCCATCACAGACTTATGATTAAATAAGTTTATATATGTATTCTGGGAAAAAAGAAAATGCACACCATGCAGATCACAGGCCCGCAAAACAAGAGTTTTAGGGGGTGTGGGCGGTGGTATTAGGGAGAAGTGTCTAAATATGGGGTCTCTATATATAACCCCATGCTTTATATAAATCCACATCAAGGTGTGAAACGCAGTTAGATTATGGCGGGCTTCGTTCTCAATTCTGATTGGTCAGTCGCGACAGCTGATCAGTGTTTGACCTCTCTTGCCGGAGGCGTGTCGCGACTGACCAATCAGAATTGAGAACGAAGCCCGCCATAATCTAACTCTTCCTAGATGGATGGACAGTTATGTTGGATTTTGAGTCGCCCGGCAAAGGTAAAAAATTGCACAAATTTACTAATTTAACGACGGGAATATATAAAGTGATACTTGTAGAATATGCTGATGTATTTTGTTTGGCGGTAAACCGTTTATTTCTTGATTCACCCAAAGTGCGTTTCACACCTTGATGTGGATTAATATAAAGCATGGGGTTACATATAGAGACCCCATATTTCGACACTTCTCCCTAATACCACCGCCCACACCCCTCAACACTCTTGTTATGCGGTCCTGTGATGCAGATAATGCTAATTTTGTAGGAATTATCATACAGTGTTTTATTGCTGAATTTTTCCATACCGGTACCCGGTACTATTATTATCAGGTGTATACTACATAGTGTTTTATTTCTTATTTTTTCCATACACGGTACTGTATTGGTAGTTCAGTGTTTTTCATTATATATCAGAATTTGGAGAGCAACATCGGACTTTTCGTATGTACATCTGACAACATCAACTGAAACTTGACTGAAACTAAACATGCACTGCAGTGAGCTCTGTGCAAAACCAATTAATTTGTATAAAATCCCTGAATTTTACTGCTGGCTTCGGGGAGCTTTGTTCTCGTGCTTTGTTCAATTAACCGGCACCCCATTTACTCTTCTCCAATCCACACAAAGCACAGAATCAACACGCTTGACCAGTGTGCTGAGCTAATTTGAAGCAAGGCGTAGATGACTCTGGGGCCCCAAATAATTATATCGGATGTGCGCGAAGAGAGTTGCGCAGTGCAGCCTTAATGACGTGGAGGAGAACACGGTGCCGGTAGACAGCAAGAAGTAGAGATTTTTTGCTCCAAAACTAGTTTTAGACAATCGAAATGCACATGCTGAAGCGCGAGAAGAAAGAAGAGGAGGATGGTTTGTATATTACATAATTTCCATGCCCGATCGAAGATTTGTTGGCTTGAAAATGCAGTCTGTGGTGTGCTGTGTGCGGCAACAACAACAACAACATCATGAGTGTTGACCTTCAGTCACCTATAATTTATTGTCAACAACAACGAATTAAAGTGCTAATCTTGTACCTCTCACCACAGGCGGCTGGGACAATCTATATGCCGGCGCCATATTGAACGTACGTAAAAAAAGTAGGATTGTGAAGCTGTGTCTGGGCGCCGATTCTTGCGCAGCCTAATAAATTGCACTTCCTAATAAATCAGGAAGTGTTACGTCAGCGATCCGATGACCAATGATCTGACCTTTGACAAAACCTGTTTGACCAGGTGCACCGCGTCCACGAGGTCTCCGAACAACACAAATGAATGGAATGAGCTGAAAAATCTGGCACCATTAGCCTTCAACCAAAACGCAAAGGAAACGCAATCATATTTTTCGTCAAAGGGCTTTCGAGCGCCCTGAATTGAGCAATATCATCAGGACTGATATTAAATCGATGAACAACTGTACAAATCTTTCTTTCTAAAACCCTGTAAATCGTCTGTAATCCTTGAAACATTTTATAGACCCGCTCTTCCACTTTCCCGCGAAAGAAAACAGTGAGGCGCTCGACGGGTGGGACTCGCCTGTGTTACACTGTATGCGGAGTCAACACACAGAATATATTTTTCTTACGTCAGCTACCCGACCCTCCAATTGTTTTCACCTGAACAGGTAGCAGAGTTATTTCTCTTGCTTTGAAGTTCTCTTTGAACACGTAACTTCCGCTTTACACTTTTGATGGCGATTTCACGTTTTAAGCTCTGTGAATGTGGACCCTCTTTTACCAGTTGTGATCATTTGGCTTGTTGTACACTTGAATGGTAAATGTTATCATGCTCTCCTGGCTTCCCTGTTTACGTGAGTACCTTTATTTATTTGTTACGACCAAAAAAAAAATTCAACTTCTCATCCCTAAAAAAAGAGAAAAGGCTGGAAACGGTGTTCAAGGCTTCTCGCCAAACGGGCGTAAATAAAGCTTTATCTTCTCCAAAAACTATACCACCTTTCCCCTAGGACCCCCAGCGATGCTCATGCACACTTGGGTCGTCAACACCAGGTGTTTTATCCGAGTTTTAGCCGTCAATTCAAAATCAACCCATTGGACTGTTTACCTGAGACAATGACCCAGTTTACATACGAATCGCCATTCCTCCTTTCCGCCTCCGCTCCGACCAACTCGAGTTGGAAATCCCCTACACGTCAGCCGGAGCACGTGACCTACCAACGGATCAACGGAGGCGGAAAGGACCGAGGAATGGCGATTCGTATGTAAACTGGGTCATTGTCTCAGGTGTAATCAATGGGTGGGCTAGTGGCGGCACTGGTTGGCGACAAATGAGTAGTCTAGAAAGATATTTCACTGGAGAAGATAAAGCTTTATTTACGCCCGTTTGGCGAGAAGCCTTGAACACCGTTTCCAGCCTTTTCTCTTTTTTTACGTACGTTCAATATGGCGCCGGCATATAGATTGTCCCAGCCCAGGGATTCCGCCAGAAAAAAATTCTGGGTCCGCAAATACGAGGGAGCGAAGCGACCAAGTCTGAGGGAGCGTAGCGACCGACGGGGGGAGAGTCCGAGAGGGGGGTTTCCCCCCTCGCGGCGGCAGAAGATTTTTGATAATTGCCGTTTAAATTGATGGCCTGAGAGAGCGTCTAGAGATGGATTTTATAATAAAGATTAACAGCAGGAACGTCTGTTTAAAGTCTATTTACACTCTTTGCTACGTATGTATTATCGCGATAATTTGAACTTGGAAGCAGAAATCTTCCGGGACGGTCGCTAACCGAGTCGATACGCGGACGTGGTGGAGAGCACCAAGCTCTACCAGGCATTCATTCTGCTTCGCGCCATGGGAGAGCACATGTCGACATGAACAGATTTTGATAGTGAGAGCTGAAAAACATCATGGCAAACAAAATTATGCCCTCAGATGACCTAATAATATACCCTAATGGTGACAGTTGTTAACTTGACCTTCCAGAGCTTCTACTTTCATTTCCGCGGCCTGCGCTGGAAGAGAAGAGTACTAAACACAAGATACGGTATCTGGCTGGATGGACAGACTGTAGTGTAGTCGCAGACTGTTAGCTGGAAATACCTCGGGAAGCGGGAAATTTTCCACGTGCTCCAGAGAAACCGTCAGGTCATTGTCCTAATTCCGGCAATTGCCGTCTTTTCAATGTGAATTTCCAAATGTGTTTTCATTGATATTCACGAAGGGAAGACTTGGAGGGATATAAAGTAACATTTTAAACCTTTAGCTACAATTTTACTTCTTAACAAGCGGACCAAAAGGGGAATTTTTATTTCATTCAGTGGGGGGAATGGGTCCGTTGACGGACCCAAATAGACCCTAGCGGAATCCCTGCCGATACCTTTTATGTCTATGTCTTGCTTGATTGCGATAGCAGATAATTCGGGGACAATTATAAGAAATATATATGGGGGCACGGGGTCACCCTAGCGATAGATTCTTCCGAGGTTGAACGAATTGCACATAACCGTTGCTGAGGACGCTACTTTTCGAGTCTTGCTTAATACATCCGCAGAGGGACTCACTAAAACCAAAGGACCACAGCACGCAGTGCATGAAATTTCAGCACATTGCATTATATCGCAAACAACACGCGTGATTTCTTCTATTAACCTTCCCCTAATGAATCCTATTTGCATTTCACTAAAATGACAAGATGACTAGATGTCAAGAAATGACCAGATGGCAAGACTTGCCTTTTCGCTCGGCAATACAGGCTGACGCGTGATTATTGTCGACGTTTAAGAATGATACCCCCCCCCCCCCACACGGGCGCTAAAAAAATTTAATGCTCGATTTCCAGTCTTATTATACCTTGTTTTTGAAAGTCGGATATTTAGCCATTTTCCGATGCTTAATTGATTCACCGAACCAGAAAAATGTCTAACTTGTTCCAATTTTTTTTAACAAAATTCTTCCAGAAATCCATTTGATCCCGGGGATTTGCCGTTTCAGGGATGGTCTTCCCATAACATTGCCTCATCTGGGCTGAGGATTATATCGTGTTTTAAGAATATAAATAAATCTAGATCTGTATAGCTTGGTTTTTAGAATATTATGGAGTACAAAGCATTCATTTTCTTTAATATTTCCGGTGAGTCTGTTGATGTATACCCGTCACTTGTCGCGATCTCTGACATACTTTTTAAATGAAGTTGCGTTTTCGTAATTTGCAGAAAAAAGTTTCTCTTCCCTTTCTCATGTCATTCAAAGTTGGACCTCAAAATTGCTCCTTCTATTTGTAACATGCGGAATGCTTCTAGTTCTGTTTGCTGTATTTATATGCAAAGACGGTGGGTTAATGTATTGTTTGCACGAAGTACCTCTGCTTTCTTTTTCAATTTCCAGTATTTCCGTCTACATATCTGGTTCTCATTTTACTCTAAACTTTAGTTTTGATATCGAATAAGGTATAAATGAACTTCTTTCGACTCGAGAGGATTTGGCTGCGTTACGTCGTTCGAGAAGTAACACCGGTACACGGTTTCCGTGATGACGACATTTGTCAGTGCAATTTAATAACTGTCAGAAAGAATTTGTGTATTGAGTTTCCAGTAACCAGGACCTCTTTCTATATTTTTGAAGGAACATTTCAGAAAGACAAGCGAATGGTGTGATCTATAAGAAGTTTCAATATCTGTAGAACACTGTAAACCTGTGACGTCTTCAGATACAAGAAAGTAGTCCAGTCGACTACTTGACGCCGCTTCAGTTCCCTTTTCTCCATGTGAAACGCCCTCCGGTTGGATTCGGAAGGCTTCATACGTTTTTCAAATAAAGTTGATCCAAATTTTCCATCATGGCCACTTATGACATCTGATTATTTTTGCCGTGGTAATTTTGGGCGCCCTTGGTATAATCTTGAACTACATTCCAATCTCCTCAAGACAATATCCTTCAGGCGAATATATTGTTTAGAACAGATTTTAGAAAACTTCTAGCACATCGTTGACGAATTAGGTACAATTGACGAAGCCCATGTGACCCATCGTTTATGCAAACATATACATGACCACAGGGCAAATAAATTTACAGTATTTCCAATACCAGATAATATACAGAATCCTTGTAACAAAATATCTACTGAAAACTGTGATCAGTACATCTTCTGTGAACAAGATAGAGAAACTCATGTCTTGCCTTGTCTTGCTGACACCATTGGCAACTGTTGCCCGCTTCTCTCTTGTAAACAACCATCTTGTGATTTTATTATTTTTATTTCATACACATTTGTAATTAGTGTTTATTGTCATACGAAGTAGGTATTTTGATTATCGACGCGGAAATTCTTTTATGGACGAAGGTTGAATATTGAATTTCGCATCTGACGTCTGCTATCCCATATATCTGTGTTATCAAGGCAGTTATTCATTGGAGATCTAGTACAAGCTCCATATCTCGGCTGGGGGTATTGGCGTATCTATGAAGAACCCTTCGTGATCGGAAGTGATCTTAGGTAAGATAAAGTCTGTCCATGTCAATCTTCTGTTACTACGGACAAAAATACATATACTTCCGGTATGAAATTTGAAACTTCCGGTATGAACTTTGAAGACGGAGAACGCACGTCGCGAGTCGCTCGAACTTGCTAATTTGTTGATAAGTTGATAAATGTCTGCTTCAAAGACTGAAGGACGTAAAACAACAAAAAGGTAAGCAAACTTACAGCAATGAGAGTGAAAAAGTGACACACTATCTACTACGCAGTGGTAAGCCTGGTCAAGGTAACCCCCAAGTCCATGCACAATAACCAGTCCAGTGAGAACATGGCAGAACAACAGCCAGATATTACCTGCTTAATTGTGCAAATAATACATATATATATTGCAAAGTCAATGCCATAATTAGTTTTAAAAAAATGAAAGGATTATAGTTTAGACCTATTTTATAATGAAATGGCTATCTCGCTATCATTATCCATAAAGACTGTGATATGAACAGTCATGTCGTGATATGATGCATAACAGATCTTCAAGTGAGGTGCTATATATGCCATAAGTTACCCTTTACTTTTTATGCCAGAATATCGAAAAAAGGGCTTTATGAAATTTCCGTCTATTATGACTAATAGTAAATTTCCGGATTCCATTCTTGATGATTATGCTGAATGTACTAAAGACTTTGTCTTTCTTTGTTCATATATTTATACAATACAACATAGTCTCAGCACCATGTCATTGACACTCTTCCGCAAAACAGTCTCCGGGAGAGTATAATCCGCATCGTTCACTGATGCCGGTAGGTGATTCCATCTGAGCCACTCTGTATTATTTTAACTTCTGTATTGTACTTTCTTATGTCATTTTTGCTTGTCATACATGTATATACAAGGTCATACACACTATGTTATGGAAACGAAACGTATTTATTCAATGTAGAACAGCAACAGATAACTCATGTTTGCAATGTATAGAAAATTAACTAATTTACAAGAACTTTTTTTTCTGGAAATGATAGCGTCTAGTCAAAATATAACAATAGCTTCTGTAAGTTGTCGTGATCTACCTGTCAATATACTGTCTGTGGGACGTTCAGTTCACCAGAAAATAAAAACAAGTATATTTTCTCAGAAGGGGTCTATAATACCTATACAAGCCCATATTCTAGCAATTCTCGAGACGTGACTATTTTATTTAATAATAATTTCGAATTCGAAGTTTTGAGGGTAAAACGGGACACGCATAAGGGTAACTATCTAATTTTAGACATAAATACTCCAGAGCTCACATTTACCTTAGTTTCTATATATGCCTCGAATGAGGACGACCCCAACTTTTCTGATCAAATTTAGACAATACTGGAAGAATGAAATAGTCAGCATATTGTCATTTGTGGTGACTGGAACTTTGTCCAAGATCCAGCTCTTGATACTTTTAACTATTCTCGTGTTAATAATCCTAAAGCTAGGCAAGCAGTTAGCAAGTTAAAAAGAACGCTTTGACTTTGTGGATCCATGGCAGGAATTTAATCCTAATTTAAGACGGTATACTTGGCAACAACCGACCCCAATCAAGCAATCACGACTAGATTTCTTTCTGGTTTCTCAAAATCTAATGCATGGTGTTAAGCAGTCAGATATCCAGTCCAGCTACAGGTCAGACCACTCACTTATAACTTTGACATTATCATTTACAGAATTTAAAAAAGGGAAGGTTTTCTGGAAGTTCAACAATTCACCATCAACTCCATGAATCCTTATGCTAATTGATTTCGAGAAAGCTTTCGATTCCGTAGACTGGTCATTCATACAAAAACTACTAGATTTCTTTAAATTTGAGCCGTCTACACAAAAATGGATAGAAGTGTTCTATAAAAATGCCCAAGCATGCATTAATGTGGATGGTTTTGTTTCGCAGTTTTTCCATATACTCGCGGATGTCGCCAAGGATACCCGCTATCGCCATACATATTTCTAGTATGCGCTGAGATACCAGCAGCAATATTAAGAAGTAACAAAAACATAAATATTTGCTATCTCAATATGTTGAAGACACTAGTATTGTTTTGGATGGATCGCTTTAAAGGTTAAATTCTTGCTTAGATACATTGCATTATTTTGCAAACATTTCTGGTTTGAAAATGAATATAGATAAAACAAAACTTGCGCCGCTAGGTTCGACTAAATCTTTCAATACGAGGCTTCGTACGAAATGGAATTTTGACTGGTCACAAGGTGATTTTAAGCTATTAGGTCTTGTATTTACAAACAATCTAGCCGAAATGGTTGAAACAACTACAAAGATAAATTAAAAGATATCGTCGTGCTTATGAAAAATGGTCCAAAAGGGGATTGAATCCATTAGAAAGTAATGTCATTTTGAAAAGTCTGCTGTTGTCCAACTCAACCATGTATTTCCTCTCTTCCAAACCCACCCGAACCACTTATAGACGAATTTCAGAAACGCTGTTTTGAATTTGTTTGGAACTCGAAACCTGATAAATTTTCCAGAAAAAAATTCTGTCAAACCATTTGAATATGTCGGTTTCGATGATCCCATTGTTAAATATGTAATCCAAGCACAAAAAAAATATCATGGATTAGGAGATTACAAGCTGATAATCCCAAGTGGGGTAACAAATTGAAATTGTATATGCCAAATAACATAGACCCAGTAGGAGTCGGTTCAGCATTTTTAAGAACTACTGTCATACCAACAATGGAAAACGTATTGTGGAGGGACAAACTTTTAGCCTGGGCAGTATTTCAAATAAAACTAGATTACAAAGATTGCCGAACTTTCTCGAATGAAAAACTTTGGTACAATGAAAAAAATAAAATTTATAATAAAGCTATACATTTTGGTCACTGCTTTAAAAGTAAATGTAAATGATATTTTAGATAATAACGACAAATTTCTATCATATGCGTCTTTTCAGTCTATTTATAGATACGCATCAAATTTTCTGGAATACTTGTCAGTATGCCAGGCAGTACGGAAAGCAGCAAACAACATGGGATTTGGATCATTACAGAAACAATATATGATGCCGTTAATACCACCACCCATGTCACGGTTAATAAGTGTAAAAAAGGGTGTAAAATATACTTTAGAACTCGCTTGTACTCTCGATTCTCCATATTAAACGCTCATGTGAGAATGGGATACAGTTCTTGAAAAAAAAATATCATGAATCGGAGTGGCTTACATGGAATAAAAATGCAACAAATCAAAGAGATGTGAAATATAAGTGGTTTCAATACAGAATTATTAGCCGAATATTGATTACCAATTTATTTGCATATAAACTTTACCCTGAAGTATCTAACTTATGTACTTTCTGAAACAAAGTTCCAGAGACTATTATTCATCTCTTTTGGGATTGTGAACATATCAACCGTTTGTGGAGTTTACTGGAAAATTGGTTCGCCTCAGTGGGTATTCCGATTCTATTCTCTTCGGAAAAAGTTATTCTTGGTCTTTTACAACACAGAAATAAGCCACTCAATTGTTGTAATTTCATTGTTAATTTTTTTACATTTTAAGCGAAAGTGGTTTAAAAAGTGTCTTGTTTGAAAAATGCTCAAAACGCCTTCAAATTAGCGTACTAAACCTACAAATGTATACAGTATAAGAATTGTGAATGGCGCTTGTTTGACCAGTATTGGTCAACGCTACATTTACTGTTTAGACCCATATAGATGTTATTGTAGATTAATCAGGGAGTGATGACGATGTATCTGTTCAGTTGTGTAACATGAATTTCAAATTATAAGTACAACTATTTTGTTTAGTACGATAGATAAGCTATATACAATGTGTATGACCTATGAAAATCAAAATATAATATCAATTATAAAAAATCTAATAAATCCCAGGTGCTTGTTAAACTTGAATGATTGGTTTATTTGCATTGCTCAATAAATTAATATATTTTAACAGCTAAAAACGACATATATATGTCTAGATGTTGCAATAGAAATCGTCCTGACGGAGCGAGAGAATTCATACTAAAGCAAAGAGATATAGAAAATGAAAGCGAGACAGCATTCGAGAAAAAGTGGGATCCTTTGGCATCGTAATGTAGAATAATACTATTATCATAACAGATACACAGATTATGAAATAATTATATTCTCAATGCGATTTTTTTTGTTAAACCTTCACGTACCTTTAGTTACCAACATAATGTGTATGTACATATGCTGAGGGTAACAGTTGGTGTTTTATTTTTTTGTGTGCTAATTTTGGGGGTCGGGGAGAGCGGTGCGCGTGCTTACTTTCATACGTTTTGGTCGATATTTGTACGTAATTTGACTGACACTAGATGTAAATCTACATACGTTTCTGTGATATAAAAGATACCCCATTCATCCTTTCGATTTACAAAGGCTCAACGATTGTTAAGTGCATCCTGCTGAATGGAGATATATGTTGTCACGTTTCCTAAGGGATAAGAACAACACAATTGATCAGATATGTGGTACTGAGTGACTATAATTACCGAACTTGCCTGTCTTGGCAAATTGAGAAATACAGGTGTTAAAACAAGCACTTCGTTAATTTATATTCCTAATTTGGAAGTGGTAATTTAATAGCTGAGATGTAAACGAAGCTTTAGGCTTAATCAAGCAACGGAAAATGTAGTCAATGAGACCGTCACTGAAAGCTATAGTAGGCCATGTTTCTAATTATTCTCTTATGATTACACACGATACACACGGTTAAAGCTTATTGAATTTTTGGATTAATTGAACTGAATAATATAGTTTGACTTGGGGCACGTGCAGATTGTCTGATGTGAACGGAAACAAGGTTGGGAGTTTCCTGACCTGAAGGGATGAAAATCTATATATGATTCAAAAGAGTCAGGTTGAAGCAAAAAACTGACACCAAACATGGCATGTAGGCTCACATATATCTAGGTTGATACATGTGCATCTATTTGTGTACGATGTCGCCGAATCTCTACATGGAATGGAGAATTTCCCCGTCTCAGATATTATTTATTTGAGTGATTGAGTCAATGAATGAGTAGGATTTAACGTCGTTTTCAACATTTTTTTCTCAGGCATATCACGACAGTGCTAACATATACCTGGACAATTATCCCGGGCACTGATCAACCCAGGTCGTACAGCACTGGGTCACACATCCAAGTGTTGACCGGACTCAACGTTGTATAAAATTTGTGATCTGACTAGAACAGATGTGCAAAACGTGATATGCCGTATTCTATAAAATACTATCCATAGAGATGCATTGACCTCAAGATATACTGACGGATATTGATTGTTCCTAGTATTCCACTTGACTCCAATGTACATGGCAACCATGGAATCCCATCCTGACTAACATCAACTAGACGGCCAAAGAAATAACTTTTAGCAAAAGTCTTTAAACAAAAGACAGGCGATGTAGGACGACCAGAACAAAGATGGACGATAAAAGTTTGCAATGGAAGATATCTGATCAGTATCCTACGCAATTCAATACATCTCTTTGTCTAAGTAACGTTTCAATATACCAAGAATGGATCACCATGCTCACCATGTTTTTCATATTGGGTTATCTCCCTTTCTTAGGTTAAGAGATAGGGATTTCCTTTAAAAGCCTTCTAGCCGAGAATTTTTCACAGCAACATCCATCCAATTTGATAAATTTTGATAGACATTGTGATTATCTGCAAACAGTTAGAATATAAGAAAAAGTTAAATACTATTTATATGAATTTTTCATGAATATGCTTCAAACTAGGGCTATTCCCTATGATTTCTGGGTTATCACATTGAGCATGGGCCAGTCCACTTAACGTTGCCTACAGCTAAAAAATGAATACCAATCTTTATTTTTTTTCATAGTTTTTCTCATATTACACAATTATGAATGCAACAACACACATTATTCAAAAAGTTCATTACTTTGATTTACCACCAGCGGACATCCTTAAATGGCTGGTAGGAATCTTTAAGCAAGTCAATTAGCCTGTCACCTCCCTCGTGTAACATGACATCAACTGAATTGCCAGCGCGAGGTCCCTGGGCCGACACAGTCGGAAGAGCAAGCTTTAATTTGGTGTATCGGGTTACATATAGGACTTGAGGAGGCAAGAAAATGGCATGGTAGCCTTCTTCGTTGGTCTCGATACATTCTGTTCTCTGTCGGATTTCGATTGCAAGTAAGTGTTTGTAACTTCTAATATTGATGGTATTCTAAACCGATAGGACCATATGTTACGATAGTGGAGATTTGGGGCGAGTGAATGTAATTTTCTGGTCTGTTTCCGACGTTGTTTATCTACCTCGTTGACACATGGGAGATCACGCGGCATGACTCGGATAACAGATCAGAGTCTCGGTACTTGACTAACGGACCGCCTGTTATTACTTTATACGGCATCAATGACATTTGTCAACTCAAAAAGGAATACATTATAACGTTTCCCTGTGTAATTGAGCTCCGATACATGAAACAGTTGTTCTATATGGAGAGAATTATAAAGTTATTTCAAGCGTGATATATTATCAATATCACAGAGTGAATGCGGTCATTTTGTAGAGTTCAGTTTGTTATACATGCTGCAAAGAAGTAAGTCTGAAAAGTTATCTATTGAATTTTTGACAAGATCAAAAATAGACGACTAATTGAAATGGACAGACTAGACTGGACAGCTGAAGCTACTCAGATACGCTTCTAGTGTTCGGCGAGTGATTAATAACCGGGTTCGGACTTCGCTAACATGAGCGTCTATGGTATATGCATAAAAAAATATACGATTCCGTGCGAAAGAGTGCACGGAAATTGTTATGGAAGAGGCGAACATTTGACTTTCCCTAGATTTTAATAATTATCCTCATCACGACAATGTCAAACATTTACCTAGACTTTCACATTATCGGTATGATGAATTGCTTTGTTTACAGTGATTTATTTATCAGTAATGTGCCATCGTAAGATAAGACACATGTCAATATCTTATTGCATTGGATTGGATATAGAGCGAACGCCACACGAGTGTGGAGTGTGTTTTATTATTGACGCTTCACCCAATATCTGGCAAACAGTATTACACGCATATGTTTTCATAAAGGAAGATGCAATCGTATTAATGAGAATACCCACACTCTCATTCTCTCCATGTGTTATTGCTTTACTGTTATCGCTCATAATTCACTACCAGACAGAAATACAATATATCCCATTTAAGGACCTAGTTTAGCGCGCAATCCATGCACGCTGTGTCATCTGTTTGAATTCACGCAAAAGTTATCGGGCGATTATGTTGCACCCACTGCCTTACCTTGTTCCTCATTGTCTAACTTCAGTCTTCTATATACATAAACTGTATAACGATACAGCGTTTCTCATATATCCCATTGGAACGCTGATATGTTATTACTGTGTATTTAAATTAGCCAAACAACTGTCCACTGTACGGATCGCTTTGCTGAAGGCGCATCTTTGCGTTTCCGGGATCGAAACCTTCGATAACAGACATTTATTTATTGAAAAAACACAAAGGCCGCGCAATCTTAGTGCGGTGTGGAATAAATAAGTACAAAACACATTCGCGTTGTTGGCATTCGGCGTTCATCCCGATTAAGGTTTGAGCCATCTTCACTTCCCCACAGAGTATGTTCCCATCCGACCCAGTAGTCGAGTATCAAGCGATGGGAAGCCATTATTCCACATTAAGGTATTTTTTATCCTGACTATGTGGTACTGGACAATTTTAGTATGGATACATTTTCAAGATACATGTTTACTCGGTGAATTCACATGAAGAATGTGCTTATGTTTATATATATATTTTTTCTTCCTATTGAAACAACTCATGGAAAAGGGTTCTGAGAGAATCCGACAAGAAAATGGGAAACGAAATCCCGTAACGGGTCATCATTCAAACACATATTTTAACCCTATCTGACCTGGGCTTTTTGACATCTGTCCAGGCCAGGGGGAGGGGGTCTGAAATAGGAGAGCCATTTCGGCGCCCATAATTATTTTTCTTACTCATTGAGCTAGGCGGCTGAAACTCGCAACACTATATCATTGGGTCGAACTCTATCACAAAATGTAAAAAAAATCCAATATGGTCGACTTGATGATGTGACAGTGACGTCATTTTCAAAAAACACATTTTTTGGTGGATTTTTCGGCTAGATTTTTCGATTTTCTTATTGATGTAACTTCTCCGCACAGAACTGCATGATGAATTAGTAAATATTAATCTGATGTGTTATAAAATAGCTTTTGCCCAGTTTACCTCGTGGAAATTACAGCAGAAATTTTGAAGAAATATGACGAAACCATCACTTACTGATACCCCACGTGACCGCCATCTTGAATTTACCCATGATTCTCTGCTCGGGGGTCATGCAAATAGAATCGATATTACCCAAATAGGGTAGGCCTGGTAGGGTTAAATGTTTTTTACTCTGTTGAAATAAATCGTAAAATAAATTGATACCTCCTTTGGGATTGTTCTTCCCTGAGAGGTACACTGTTTTCATGGATTTACGTTCATTTTCAGAATGCTGAACATGTTGTTGACTATTTCAGAACAAGAGTCACGAAGGATATTCCTAAAATTGTATTGACTGATAGATCGTAGCATATTAATGATTTTTTTTTCATATTTGGATAATCCTCAGTATGTTGTAGGTTGTAAATATTCCTACAGTACCATAGTCAGGGGATGTGTAGTGTAGGTTGTCAATATTCCTACAGTACCATAGTCAGGGCATGTGTAGTGTAGGTTGTCAATATTCCTACAGTACCATAGTCAGGGGATGTGTAGTGTAGGTTGTCAATATTCCTACAGTACCATAGTCAGGGGATGTGTAGTGTAGGTTGTCAATATTCCTACAGTACCATAGTCAGGGGATGTGTAGTGTAGGTTGTAAATATTCCTACAGTACCATAGTCAGGGGATGTGTAGTGTAGGTTGTCAATATTCCTACAGTACCATAGTCAGGGGATGTGTAGTGTAGGTTGTAAATATTCCTACAGTACCATAGTCAGGGGATGTGTAGTGTAGGTTGTCAATATTCCTACAGTACCATAGTCAGGGGATGTGTAGTGTAGGTTGTCAATATTCCTACAGTACCATAGTTAGGGGATGTGTAGTGTAGGTTGTCAATATTCCTACAGTACCATACAATAGTCAGGGGATGTGTAGTGTAGGTTGTCAATATTCCTACAGTACCATAGTCAGGGGATGTGTAGTGTAGGTTGTCAATATTCCTACAGTACCATAGTCAGGGGATGTGTAGTGTAGGTTGTCAATATTCCTACAGTACCATAGTCAGGGGATGTGTAGTGTAGGTTGTCAATATTCCTACAGTACCATAGTTAGGGGATGTGTAGTGTAGGTTGTCAATATTCCTACAGTACCATAGTTAGGGGATGTGTAGTGTAGGTTGTCAATATTCCTACAGTACCATAGTCAGGGGATGTGTAGTGTAGGTTGTCAATATTCCTACAGTACCATAGTCAGGGGATGTGTAGTGTAGGTTGTCAATATTCCTACAGTACCATAGTCAGGGGATGTGTAGTGTAGGTTGTAGGTTGTCAATATTCCTACAGTACCATAGTCAGGGGATGTGTAGTGTAGGTTGTCAATATTCCTACAGTACCATAGTCAGGGGATGTGTAGTGTAGGTTGTCAATATTCCTACAGTACCATAGTTAGGGGATGTGTAGTGTAGGTTGTCAATATTCCTACAGTACCATAGTCAGGGATGTGTAGGTTGTCAATATTCCTACAGTACCATAGTTAGGGGATGTGTAGTGTAGGTTGTCAATATTCCTACAGTACCATAGTCAGGGGATGTGTAGTGTAGGTTGTCAATATTCCTACAGTACCATAGTCAGGGGATGTGTAGTGTAGGTTGTCAATATTCCTACAGTACCATAGTCAGGGGATGTGTAGTGTAGGTTGTAAATATTCCTACAGTACCATAGTCAGGGGATGTGTAGTGTAGGTTGTCAATATTCCTACAGTACCATAGTCAGGGGATGTGTAGTGTAGGTTGTAAATATTCCTACAGTACCATAGTCAGGTTGTCAATATTCCTACCATAGTCAGGGGATGTGTAGTGTAGGTTGTCAATATTCCTACAGTACCATAGTCAGGGGATGTGTAGTGTAGGTTGTCAATATTCCTACAGTACCATAGTTAGGGGATGTGTAGTGTAGGTTGTCAATATTCCTACAGTACCATAGTCAGGGGATGTGTAGTGTAGGTTGTCAATATTCCTACAGTACCATAGTCAGGGGATGTGTAGTGTAGGTTGTAAATATTCCTACAGTACCATAGTCAGGGGATGTGTAGTGTAGGTTGTCAATATTCCTACAGTACCATAGTCAGGGGATGTGTAGTGTAGGTTGTCAATATTCCTACAGTACCATAGTCAGGGGATGTGTAGTGTAGGTTGTCAATATTCCTACAGTACCATAGTTAGGGGATGTGTAGTGTAGGTTGTCAATATTCCTACAGTACCATAGTCAGGGGATGTGTAGTGTAGGTTGTCAATATTCCTACAGTACCATAGTCAGGGGATGTGTAGTAAATTGTACAGAATTAGTTGATGATAGTTGTATGTTGTTCCGTGTTAACTTACAGGAAAACTTTAAATTCTGCAAAAGTGGCAACTGGTGCTGAAGCTTTACATTTATTGATTGACGAGACCGACCAGCCATCAAATATATCAGTGTGACTACTAAAAGGTGTTATTAGTCACACTGAAGGCAATAAACTAACGTTATCGGCTGAGTGGAATAGTATCGAGCTTTGTTATGATAAAATGCGATGGAGACTATTGTCCGACCCTTTAAGAGCCATTATTGAAGTCAGGCTTTGTATTCATTGTTAGCTGATCTTTACATGCATATGAACCACATTTTGTGCGGATTCCATGTCCAGGTAGCCCAGTCAGTAAGGTGTCTTGGTTTCCTGGCTGATTGTGAGTTGTCAAGGATACACATAACACAGCATCATATGAAGACAATAGGGATCATTGTTCTTTCTGCTTTATCAGATTTTGAACATGATATCTATAAGAAGTCGTATGTTTGTAACTGTCAGCCCAGGTATACCGCTGAAAATATAATAAAACATACTTTAGTCGGCCTTATTTGACTTACATATACCGCTGGTGAATTGTTGATAAGGACACTACAATCCAATATTCTCTTCATAGTGTGCGTGTCTATGTTCACATTATTATAATGAACTAACAGTTGATGTATGGAAGTTGTCAGTGGAAATGGTTTTGCATGTGTCTTCATACCAGAAAGATGAATCAAATAAATAATTAATCTATAATTAAACAAAATAATAATATTTATTATTTTAATTGTCGTGGTTTATTGAAAGCAATGTGTTCATCTAACACTGAATATCCCAAACGCCAGGTGAATGTGGCCGACAATTTGTTGATGTCATATAGGTCATCATTAACAAACAGCTAATCGATCAATAAGACGCTTTAATAATGAATAGAGGATAATTAAAGAATAGGGCATTATTAACATGAAATAATGTATTGACCTCATGTAATATGTAACGAAATCAAAATAGCCAGCCACAATCATTCAGAAAATGGCAATCGCAAATGAGATAATAACAATCAAAGGAACCAGCTGATAGCCCGAAAACATACCAAAAAACCCCCACACACTGACACACACACACACATATATGGCCTAGCTTGACAAGTACAGCCAATGATAGGTTTTAATGGAGATTATAAATTTTTCACATGAATTTCACGTATGGACCCATTCCTCAAAATATGACAATAGCTTTTTATATCTCTTACAGATTAACGCATCTTTATGGATGGATATTTTATGCATCAATCAAAAAAAAATCGCAGAGGGGGAATATTTCATCCTGTATGCTGCAAAAACAGTGGATCATATGTCGAGTGTCTTCACTGGTTTACAGAGGCACACAGCATATTATCATGTGCAACGTAGGGAAAGATCTCTGGTGACCCGTACAAAATAGATATGTTCACTAAATATATACATCAGTCTCTTCCGTTTCCCCTTCATTATTTACAGTGACAGTGACCCCTAGCCACATGAAACCAGACGGATTTTTTAAGTGTATTTTGGAATAAAGATGAAAAGTTAATACGGGCAGTAATAATGTAGCTATGACCTCCATGGTTGAGATTCTTCACCCAGATTAAACGACTCCCCGTCAGGTACCGTGATGACTAAAATGCCCTGTGGTGTGGAAAATATGCAAGGTATCCTGTGTCAAAAGGCAATAGAAGCAATATCCGATGGTAGGCAAGTAATAATATAGCCAGCTTTCAAAGGAAAATGTGACAGCCATATAGTTATCCCCGCGCCAAAAAAATTGTCGTTGATGAGCTGCAAGCAGAATCTCCAAATGATCAACCAAACCAAATTGATCTTTTGGCCATATTCGTCACAGAATCAAAGGATATATGGCGACAATACGGGAATAATTCCCTCGTGTGTGATGGTAATCAAGCTGGATTTTTTTTCAATCAAAATCCAGATCAGATTTTTCTACAAGTCTACATACTGAAATATCAGCCTCGAAAAAATTGCGATGCTCCGTTGTATAAAAATGGAGATATGATTGATCAAAATGTGCTCCGCAGCCTGATTTGTTATTTTTTTAGGCATTTACAGTGAGGATTTTCTCTTATATAAAAAATATGACACCTCAAACCAAAACATTTTTTTCACACAATATATTAGGAAGTTTGTTTATTGGAAAGAACCACGAGTGGTTTTGGTTTGAGGTGTCATATTTTTGCTACAGAAGAAAACCCTTCATGAAAATGCCCAGAAATACCAAAATAAGCCCGGGAGCACATTTTGGATAAACATATCTCGATTTTTATGCAACTGGATTCGAACGAAATATTTCAGTATGTAAACTTCAAGAAAAATCATATTTGGCAGGTTTTGGAATGCAAAAAAAAAAATGGCTTTATTACCGTCACACACAAAGGAGTTTTTCATATGTAAACGGCACATATCCTTTCAAAATGATGAAAATAGTTGTATTTTTAATGAAAGTTAGGTTAGCTTGGCTAAATCAAAGCTTCTCTCAATTTGTGGATGGGCTCCGGTTGTATGGAACCCGTTTCCGAGTGGAGAGTAGTGTTGGGAACATCAGTGTCAAGACGGAATCACAACCGCTAACCTGAACGTGATATCTGAAGCTGGAAATCAGAGTGATCCTGTCGACTCTCTATTTGAATGGTAACAAAAGAAAACAGTTTTCAGTCATTCCGGCAACATTAACATGATCTTTTTTCTGATCTGAGTGAAGATTCAAATAGTTTCCTGGAGCATTGTATCGCAACCTTTGATTGTGGGTGTTCATCAGAACACGATGGAGAGATAAACACATGGTGTCCAAACGTCCCCTAGCCATCGGTACATCTTAGGTGTAAAGGCAGCTGTATGGATGAAGTCAAATTGATGATATGAATAAATATATGTCGAAATATTGATGTACAAATAATATTTGTCGCTAATGTTTTCGGGGTCACACTCGTTCTGTATTAGGCCAAGTTAACCAATGGATCACAACCCTTTTAATAACCTGTATTGTTAACATTTGAAATCGTGAATTTGCCAAGAGAAACAGAAGAACAACAACAGGCCGTCTTCACAGCAAAGATATTCATTAAATGCTGAACTCATATGACTGCAGTGGGCAAAAGCTGAGAGAGGGAGTGAGAATTTTGGTTCAACGTCGCGTTCAGCAATATTGCAGCTATACAGCAACGATCAAATAAAATTCTTTTCTAAGTATGTCAACAAGCAAGTCAAAAAGTGACAATCTAAAAGTGATCAACACAACACATTAAAACCTGTATATATAAGCAAAATGTAACAAACCGATTTCTCTCAAATTACCTAAAATCAAATTTTCTTTACCTGACCGAAAAGATCTTCTAAAGTAGCCTGCTCGATTAAAAAAACTCTTACAATTTTAAAATCTATACCGTCGATCAAAATATGTTTCACTGTGAGAAACGTTTCTGACTCCAAGAGGAGTATAACATATAGTTTTCTTAAACTCGTGAAGCTTATTGTACAGAGGGCAAAAACAGATACAGGTGGCACTTAGTATGAATGGTCTTATCAAATGTGTTGTAGTTATCGCCAGAGATTGGTGACAACAAACATCTCCATTTAGCCTGAGGCGCTTAACGCATCCGTTGACATACATGTAAACAGTCAATCATTCAATATTCAGCCGTCATTCATTCAAGAATATCTGTGTCCATAATCTAAAGATCTAATTCGTCTAACAGCATTA
Organism: Hanleya hanleyi; assembly: GCA_036873755.1. Taxonomy (NCBI): domain Eukaryota; kingdom Metazoa; phylum Mollusca; class Polyplacophora; order Lepidopleurida; family Hanleyidae; genus Hanleya; species Hanleya hanleyi. Next base: position 14,021 of record JAVTVY010018720.1, on the reverse strand, counting down.
GCACCAAAATAAATTAAAAAAAAAATCATACCGATAAACATAGGCTAGTTTCCTGCAAGAGAGAAGCCGTCAACCGTTTTCAATGATGGCGGCAAGACTTCATCATGTTCCAAATATCAAATCCATATCGCTGGTCAGTATTCTTACATTCATATGATTTTCGATAAAAAAAAGTCGTTATCCAGACTCTACGGAAGATTAAGGATAATTCTTTACGTATCTAGATCACTCACCAGCTTTTAAGATACTTATGCTAGTCTAGAGTGGCGCATGGATCTATGTAAAGTCTTACTATCATACACTATCAATCTATTTGATGGCAAGGTGGGATATATATGTGATTACAGTAAAACTGCCTTTGTGTATGATAAATATAGTACTAGAAAATAATCATGACAAACTCCGACATATATATACCCTTTTACGCTTTATACTGACTGTCTCTGAGTAATATTTTTGTATGCAAGCATATCCATACATGTGGCAAATATAAATATTCCCTTTCTACAAGATCACTTCAACTACCTCGGTACAGCGATGGCTGGACATTCGCGAAAATGAGTTTTATCTCCGGCTATGTTCCTGCTTTGGACCACAGGCCCGCAAAACAAGAGTTTTGGGGTGTGTGGGCGGTGGTATTAGGGTGAAGTGTCGAAATATGGGGTCTCTATATATAACCCCATGCTTTATATAAATCCACAACAAGGTATGAAACGCACTTTGGGTGAATCGAAAAATAAACGGTTACCGCCAAACAAAATACATCAGCATATTCTACAAGTATCACTTTATATATTCCCGTCGTCAAATTAGTAAATTTGTGCAATTTTTTACCTTTGCCGGGCGATTCAAAATCCAGCGTAACTGTCCATCCATCCAGGAACAGTAAGATTTGGCGGGCTTCGTTCTCAATTCTGATTGGTCAGTCGCGACACGCCTCCGGCAGCTGATCAGTGCACGACCTCATTGTCGGAGGCGTGTCGCGACTGATATATTTTGTTTGGCGATAAGCCGTTTATTTCTCGATTCACCCAATTTATTTGTTGTGGATTTATATAAAGCATAGCGTTATATATAGAGACCCGATATTTCGACACTTCACCATAATACCACCGCCCAAACCCCCCAAACCCCTTGTTTTGCGGGCCTGTGCTTTGGACAGGTAACATATATTCTGTTTAAAGAGATTATGCTATGAGCCGATTACCATTCGGTACTGCCTAGCGGAGATCTACGAATGATCCCGATCACTGCCACCGGAGATCATCGAGAAGTTACGAACGAGCCGATTAACGGGGCTGAACTTCTTACTTGAAATTTATCCAGGATATTGTTGCTAATGTAAACAATATCGCCTATGTATATTGTGTCATTGTATAAAACCGGAATGCTATTCGATGAAGCTTATAGTAAAGCAGAAATGTGCATCAGATCCATGCAGAAATGAGCATCAGAGCCATGTGGTTGTTGGCAGTTTTCACTTTTTTCAAACCTCTATCTTCACCCCTGATGTTTTATCGTACTTTCAATATACACCCAAGAAAATTAATTAATCTTCCTCTACATTTACAGAAGAAGAAATCAGCATTCTCATGTTAGGTCTGAAGTTCACACCAACTCCATCAAAAAATATTCGGGACTTTAGCAGAAATCTCAGGCTACGCCAATTTCATCGCGAATCTGCAGCACCGTATTCGAACAATATACCTCTCGTGCATAACAAGTCTCATAAGGAACCCTCAAAAGGAAGGGACAGACAGTTAGACCAGTTTTTGGGCAACCTAGGTAAACAACCACTTGGTAGGGAAAATTTATGTATCAAAACATAACATGGACCGCAAATGGAGAAAAACACTCCAAAACTTACAAACAATACCAATATCCTTATTAAGGAAGCCGATAAGAGAGGTTCTGTGGTTATAATGGATACCGATTATTATCGGAATAAAATCGGTTTAATGCTTCTCGATAAAAACACATAAAGTCAGCTATCGGATAACAATGACGATCAAATCTTCTCCAAACTACACTATTTAGCTCTAAAGTATAGCCACGACCTAACTAGATCTGGACAACAATATATTACGAATTTTTATTTTAAATCTAGTAATTTTTATGGATTGCCTAAAATTCACAAATCTCTAATTATTAAAACAGCTGTTGAACAACAAAACGTTGAATATGTATCCGTCTTATGGCCAGAAGTTCAAACATAGAATAAGTAATCTTCTAGACATAGTTTCGAAACCATAAACCAAAGATATCAGTAGTTATGTAAGAGATGATACAGATTTCCTTAACTGTTTACCAGGAAATTTACCGTCAGATACTGTACTTGTCAGTTTCGACGTCACGTAACTTTATACCAACATACCGCATGAATCAGGGCTGGAAGCTATTCTGGATTGATAAACATCCCAAGGTTTTAGAACGCACATTTAATAAGGAGTTCTTACTACACAGCGCAAAATTCATCTTAGAAAAGAACACGTTCCATTTCAACAACATTTATTTTTTTTTACAAATTCTCGACACAGCAATGAGAAACAAAACGACACACACTTAAGCTACAATTACATTAGCTTATCTAGAAGAGAAAAAGAAAGTACAGCTTTCAGAAACCTATGGAAACGATATTTAGACGATTGTTTCCTCTTATGGCGGAAGTCCAAAAGTGATATACAAACTTTTTACCATATTTTGCAAACGTTGCACCTGAATATAAAATTTATCACGGAAAGCAACAGAAATAGTTTAACTTTCTCGATATTTTGATAACTAAAAACGAAAACGAACTAATCACGGATATGTATCATACACCCACGGATACTAGTCATTATCTTCATTTCATAAGCAATCATGCAAGACATACTAACGTCCATATTCCGTATAACCTTGCTTGTTGCATTTGTACCATTATGAGAGAACCGAACTTAAGGGAAAATAAGCTTAGTAAACTTTAAAAACATTTAGCATGTAGGGGATTTCCGAAAGAGAGTATCAAGACAGGTCTGAATAAAGCCAAACCGAAATCAACGAAAAAAAGCATGGCGTTTGTAACCACATATAATCCCCATAACGCGGACATATAAGTTCAAAATTGTGCAAAACATGAATATACTGCACGAGAGACCCAAAATGCAAAATGTTCTAAAAGATGTGAATTGGAGCGATATGCACGAGGTGGAAAAAAATTAACGTCTGGCGACTGAAAAGCCACCAAATGACTCTATAGGAAAGCTTCCCTCCGCCTCACATTCAGACCCGAGAATACGGTGGATTCTCGGACGTAGCCTTAGTATCTCAGCCGCACTTTTATTCCAGATGTTCATGCGGGGACTATGAAGTATTCACACGGCCCCTAGCACCGGCTTAAGCGGAATAGACAGTCTCCTAATCTGAAAAAGATCCTAACCCGTGCCACATACGTAGAAAATCTCAGCACTCTTAAAGTCACACAATGTACATATTCTCGATGCGGTACATATGAATACCTGATTGAAGGCTTATCATTTGCATTCAAGAATTCGAGTAGGGTCTTCACAGTAAAGGAAAACATTTATGTTATTAAATGTAATGGATGCGATGCAAACCACATTGGACAGACAAGGTATGTTAGAGCTCGCGTCCGAGTGCATAAATAATGAATACTGACTGCCTCTTTGAGAAATATTTTTGTATGCAAACATATCCACACATTTAACAAAGATAAGTTCACAATATTCCCTTTCTACAAGATTACTTCAATCACATCTGCACAGCGATGGTTGGGTATCCCGAAAATGAAATTATCTCCCGCTATCATCCTTCACTGCTGAGCGGAAATCTACGAAGAGACCCGATTACTACCAGCGGAGATAATCGAGATTGAGCCGATTAACTGGACGGAACTTATTTGAAATTTATCTAGGATATTGTTGTTAATGTAAACAATATCGCCTGTATATACTGTGTTATTGTATTAAACTGGAATGCTCAGCAGAAATGCACATCAGAGCCATGTGATTGTTGGCAGTTATTACTTTTTTCAAACTTCCATCAAGTTCTGTATTTCAGCCACGTTTTTTTTGTAGATGTTCGTGTGGACACCTTCAATGATGAAGCGCTACAAAGTGAGATGTAAATGGATAATGTTCGTGGGTAACTTGACGATATTTGATGTTAATTCCTTTGCTGCAGTTCAAGATATCTCACACTTCATTTAAAAGTCTGGAAATCCCTCCAGCCCTCCCACCCGCAAAATGTCAACTACCCAAAATAACTCGTGGGACTAACGTAAGGTGGATATCTGTGAAAACTGTTGCACATTATTTTATAATAATAAAATTTCGTTGGTAACATGTATGCCGATTAGTGTTCAATGGTTTTCCATCGATATACCCGATAACTGATAATTGATACTCCATTTGTATCCTGTAGGTGAAATCCACTGGAATTCAGTTACATTAATTGGTATGAGCGTGTAATTACAGTAGGGTCATCTATTTTTATGGCATCACGAGGTCCTGGGTATATGCAAGTCTGTAGTTTCATTCTATATTGCTCGATGCAGTCTAACAGTCACATGTATTTTAGCCTGTGGGTGGTTCGGTGCAATCTCGGAACTGTTGATTGGATTCATGAACGTAATTTTTCTCGTGAAGGTAAACAGCTCCAAAGTAAAATGAAAAGAGAAAATTTCGTGGTGTGCGAACAAAGTAAGTTGACGATATATTATATGTGCTAAATCATTTCCTGCCATTCTAGGTATCACATACTTTATTTGGAAACCCAGAAAAAAGAAATACCAACAAACCAACAAAGTTTGTGAGGTAACGTAATACGAATGACATAAATGTAGAAGATGGAACCCATAGAGGCAAAGTAAACTTTAACTGGAATATTAATATCATTTTTGTTTTCCTGACGTCACCAGGCGCTTTTAGTTTTCCACAAAACAAAACCGAGACAGCAATAATAGCAAATACACTTTTCATTGCAATCATTGCAAACTTTGACATTGGGTGCCACCAAAATGGCCAGTTTGAAAATGAAACCCACGATGGTTTTAATGACGATGGTTGTTTCACTTACAGCTACACACGACTACTCGGTCCTTTTATGTCATTATTTCTTCATAGGCAGATTATTATTGTAATAGAAGGAACCATCGCCAATGTTAATTGTCATTTCCATAATACTCCATATTTAAATAATTTCAATACTTGTGTTAGAATATATATTCTGGAATCGTCAAGTTTTTAGTGTCGAGCCCTCAAGGACAAGCTCTGATAGAGGAACGGTCAATACTGTGCCACTCCAAAAAAATTCGGTTCATTTCAAACTTTCGAGTATCTGTATGTTATTCAGCAAATTGAATAAACATCACATGAACTTTGGAAATTGAAGGCAGATTTCTAAGTTTGATGGAGGATTCCTTTGCGGTTAACATGTGCACGATCCGTCAACCGTCATCATCACTCAAAGAAGGCACATTAGCGCTTGCACAGTTTTGCTTCAAGACAAATGTTTACTTTCAATTTGAGAATCTTTATTACGATGTATTGTGCAATCATCATCAGAAACCAAAGCTCGACTTCCTGTGATCTGCGTCGTGAAGCGACCCGATGGAACACTTTATGATGACCTGACGTACGTGAAAAGCACATAATGTATTAGTCAAAATCATGCACAGAATCACTAGTTTTAAACATAGTTGCAGTGCCAAAAAGGACCAGCTGCAGTACGACGGATTTCTGTCCTGTAGATGTTGCATCAAGAAACAGAATTTTAATTTCCGTAATAAAACTGCCATCTTTGAATATTTCAAAGTAAAACAGTAGATGTTCATACAAGAGAAAATTCGATCCAAAATTATGTATAATGTGCATGTTAATAGGGTGTAAAAATGTGCAAATGTGCGTTTTTGTCACTGCTGTGGGGAATTATACCATTTTCCCAAATTCCGGAAAAAACACCTCGCAAACCAAATTCATGCGGATCATAATATCGTTATAATATAATAATGTTTCATTTGTGTTCATTTCATTTTGGTTCAAGAAGTGTTTTTTGATAAAAATAAAAAAATAAAAACAATTCGTCGCTTTACAACCTGACACGAAGTGTTGCACTCTGAGCTATAAGGATGTAAAAGGGGTATAAAATCATCGAAAGCACTCGTAGGGTGTAAATCTTCAGAATGACACTTTCTTGGTAAAGCACCTGTACCAGTAGGGGTTTTAAAGAATAACGCTGTATTTTTAGCTCACCGGATAATGCGGAATAAATCTCACCAAAGTGAAAGAGGACCAGATCGGTTTAACGTATCTCGAGTAGGGTGTTGCATGACACTGAAGGATTAACGTAACATGATGTTCATTAACAGCTACCTCAGAGAGCTCAGTGTCATCCAAGCTGCCACATGAACAGGTACAGTAAAAGCGTACGTGAGATACAACACATATCACGAATCGTTAGATTCTTGGTATGTGCTTTAGAATAGGTTAACCAGAAGGCTCTACTGTGAAGTCATGTGGCTCTGTCAGTATGTCGGCACCTCTTCCCACTTCCCTTATATGTGTTGTAATTACCCCAAAATATAATGGAGTGCCCAATAACAGCTTCCATGGTGGGTGTCGATTAACAGCCCACTGGATTCATTGACACATCCCGGTTTTATTTTGGGGTATTCGTATTGGGGTAGAATATAATCCTTGAAGTGGGAATAGAGAGTGGTTCATTCTGCTGGAGGCAAAAACAACCCTTTGACCCCAGTAGTATACAAGGAGTAAATAGGCGTAACAGCGCTTCACTGCGCATGCGCAGAACCTTTGTTGACGTCACAATTGGGAGTGTGCGCATGCGTGTGGGTGGATGGTGGGTGATGGGTACAAGATGGCGGCCTGTGGGTGGATGGTGGGTGATGGGTACAAGATGGCGGCCTGTGGGTGGATGGTGGGTGATGGGTACAAGATGGCGGCGTGTGGGTGGATGGTGGGTGATGGGTACAAGATGGCGGCCTGTGGATGGATGGTGGGTGATGGGTACAAGATGGCGGCCTGTGGGTGGATGGTGGGTGATGGGTACAAGATGGCGGCGTGTGGGTGGATGGTGGGTGATGGGTACAAGATGGCGGCGTGTGGGTGGATGGTGGGTGATGGGTACAAGATGGCGGCTTGTGGGTGGATGGTGGGTGATGGGTACAAGATGGCGGCGTGTGGGTGGATGGTGGGTGATGGGTACAAGATGGCGGCGTGTGGGTGGATGGTGGGTGATGGGTACAAGATGGCGGCGTGTGGGTGGATGGTGGGTGATGGGTACAAGATGGCGGATTGTAGAAAAACGTATAAAAGGAGTCGATTTTTAGGGTAGGGGTGTATTCAATCTGACTTACCTGACCCGCCTGCCAGCCTTTCCTGCCTGTTTGCTTGCTTATCCGCTTGTATGAGACGAAAAGCATGAGACGTGGAGAAGATTTTCCCTGGGACCCAGCAGCACCTCCGGTTGAAGTCTTGCCTGAAGACGAGCGTGTCAGGGCCATTTATCAACGACACTGGGCTACCATACGCCATTGTTTTCACCGTGACCGTCGTCTATTGGACTTGTATAACTTTCGACTGCAGGACCTCACGTATCTGTCTACCTATGCCGAGAACATTTTCAAAGATCAGGTGACAGCGTTCAAGTTGAATATGACATTCGGGTACATTTTACGGCACAAGGAGACGGACCAGCTGCGGTATTATTATCCCAGCAATAATACCTATGTGTTTGATCAGCCGTTCACGGTGACGGATGCGATTTCTCTGGAGCCACTCATCGACCAACTCACTACGTTGGATCCATTGGAATGGGCTCGGTTGCAACGCCCCAATACCCAATGGCTTGTGGAAATGGTGACTAACGTCACATTTTTCGTCACGAAAATGAGAGATCATCCTATCGGTGCTCCTGTACTACTACCCTCGTGGTTGCTTCGTCGAAAATGCCTGTATGCATTAACAGCAGGGATAAAGGGGCCCTACAAAGACCGGAAATGTCTGTTTCGATGTTTGGCCGTGCATCTGGATGAGTGTGACCCCAGGGCTTGTGACACAGTGGCCGATGACTATTGGGAACAGTATTTACAGACATTGACCCGCGGCACTTTCGTGGAGTGCCTTTTAAGAATTTGGATGACGTGGAAACACTGTTCGATATAAATATCTTTGTTTATCGATTACGATGCGAGGAGGAGGATACATTTGTGGCTGAATTGGTTCGGCGATCAACAGAACGGTATGCTGCTACCATGAAAGTCAATGTGTTCGACGACAATGGCGTGAGTCATTTTTCGCTCATTAACAATATGAGCCAGTACGCTCAGTCTTTCAGTTGTGCCCAATGCCATCGTGTGTTTAAACAGTCTTACAACTTACATCGCCACGAGAAAATCTGTGACAACAGTGTCAAGCGAGTATATCCGGGTGGAGTGTATCATAATACGCCTACTATTTTCCAGGAACTGGCCGATGAGGGTATCATCATACCGGAAGAGGACCGTTATTTTCCCTTCCGGGCGTGTTACGATTTTGAGGCCCTGTTGGAGCCCATGGACATGTTTTCAGCGAAAACGCAGTGGACGCAGCGCCATATTTCTCTGAGTGTCAGTATTTCCAGCAACGTACCTGGCTATGACGCTGCACCGGTGTGTTTCGTGTCCACGGGAGATTCCCATGAGTTGATCACCCGCATGATGGAGTATTTAGAGCAAGTCAGTGCGGCTAGTACAGAACTATTGGTGGACAAGTTCCAGCACGTACTGGACCAGCTGGATGAACGTATACCTATACCGGGTGTAGCAGACGATGAAGAGTCCGAGTCGGAGTCGGAGTCGCAGTCCGAGTGTGAACCCGAGTCGCAGCCCCTGCAGTCGCAGGATGTACCTTTACCTAAACCGTATGCGGAGAAATTGAAGTTACGGTTCCTACAATACCTAGGTCAGTTACCGGTGCTCGGCTTCAATTCGGGGCGATACGACTTGAACATGGTGAAGGAATTTCTCTACCCTTACTTGGCCCAGTCCGATACCCTCAAGTCCGTGATCAAGAAGATCAATAATCATATGGCCCTCACTACCACATCACTGCATTTCCTGGATGTACGGAACTATTTAGCTCCTAATTGTAGCTATGATCAGTGGGTCAAGGCCTATAACTGTGCACAAACCAAAGGTTACTTCCCTTACACCTATATGACGAGCCTGGACCGCTTAGAAGACACCCAGTTGCCACCCCGGGAAGCGTTTTACAATGACCTGAAAGGGGAAGCTCTGCCAGAGGACACCTACATCGAACTCCAACAAGTGTGGAACTGCCACAGCATGAAGACGTTGCGAGATTTCCTGGTGTGGTATAATAACCTAGATGTGGTTCCTTTCCTGGAAGCGGCCGAGAAAATGGTGCAACTCTTTCGTCGCCAAATGCACGTCGACATCTTCAAGGAGTGCTTGAGTTTACCGGGTCTGGCGCTTCGCCATCTTTTTCAAGAGTGTGCTACGTACTTCTCGCTGATTCACCAAAAAGATGCAGACATGCATGATTGTCTGAAGCAGAACATTGTGGGCGGCCCGAGTCTTATTTTCCACCGTTATCACGAGAAGGACGTCACTACTCTCCCCAGTGGAAAACCCTGTGCTAAGATCATCGGTTTCGATGCCAATGCCTTGTACCTGTGGTCGCTGGCCCAACCTATGCCCAGTGGTCATTATACACGTTGGTTGGCAGAAGATCGGCATTTTACACCGCAACGCACACCTTACAAACATCTCGCCGACCAGTGGTTGGACTGGGAAGCCTATCGACGGGCCATTTATATACGACACCAGACCAACGCCACAGAGAAGCGGATAGGAGATCGTCGACTCCCCGTCGATGGGTTTGCCCTTGTACAAGGAACACCGACCGTTTTCCAGTTTTATGGCTGTTACTGGCACGGCCACGAATGTCATTTCAGCGCTGGACGTTTCAATGAGCGACGTGGAAAAACACCGCAAGAATTACGGGAAGAAGTGGTGGCGAACGGTGATTATGTGAAAGAGAGAGGATACCATCTGATTGAAATGTGGGAGTGTGAATTTCACACGATGTGCCAGGCCCTGCCCCATTTACAACGGTTCCTAAAAGAACGTGAGTACCCCTTGAGTCGTCGGCGACTGCTGAGTCTGCCACAGATGTTGGACGCCATTCGTTCGGGGGACCTCTACGGCTTTGTCGAATGTGATTTGCATGTTCCCGACACTCTCAAGCCTCTCTTCGCCCAGTGTCCGCCCATCTTTAAGAACACGCTGGTGGGTCGGGCGGATATTGGGGACACCATGAGGCGCCTATGCGGAGCAACACGAGTGTTTGCCTCAACCTCGACGGATGTTGATTGGTAGTATGTGGGCCGAGAAAATCTTGCTGGGCACGCCCTTACTGCAGTGGTACATGAACCACGGTTTGGAAATTACTCAAATATATCAAGTGATACAGTACGTACCCGAGGCTTGTTTTGCGGAGAATGCCGACCTCGTGACGTCGGCCCGTCGTCAAGGTGATGAATACCCGAGTCAGGCCATCATCGCTGAATCTTGGAAGCTCACTGGCAATGGTTATTACGGAAAAACGGTAACGAACCAGGATAAGCACGTCAACGTGAACATTTGTACTACTACCCAAGCCCGCAAAAAAGTGAATTCTCCTCTGTTTCGGTCCGTGGAGGTGATCGATGACGACACCTATGAAGTCACTTCAGCCAAGAAGACTATCCGGTACAATTTACCCCTGCAGATTGGATGTATGGTATATCAGGTGGCCAAGCTGAGGATGCTGCAGTTTCTCTATGATTTTATGGGTGTGTATTTTAATCCCTCAGACTGGCAACTCATGGAGATGGATACCGACTCGGCCTACATGGCCGTCTCTAATGCAGATTGGGAGTCCCTGGTGAAACCGGAGTTACGGGCCCAGTATGAAGAGGAACGGGACCAGTGGCTACCTCGACGTGACCATTACCAGTACGATAAGCGTACGCCGGGCCTGTTCAAGCTGGAGTGGAGTGGGGATGCTATGATTGCTCTCTCCTCCAAGACGTATTACTGTTACAGAGGAGACGGAGAGGAAAATAAGTTTAGCTGCAAAGGGGTGAGCCGGCGCGATCCCAACATCGACAAAGCCTTGTACTTGAACGTACTGCAAAGCCAGGCCAGTGCGAGTGGTACTAACCGAGGATTTCGGGTGGTGGATCACCAGATGCGGACGTACATTCAGCAACGAGACGCCTTTACTTTCTTTTATCCCAAACGAAAAGTGTTGGCCGACGGTGTGAGCACCACTTACTTGGACTTGTAAAAACAATGTCGAACTATAACTGTTGATACACAAATGTAAAAGTCAGGATGGCCGAGTGGTCTAAGGCGCCGGTATTAAGTGCTGGTCGGTGATTACTGTCGTAGGTTCGAATCCTACTCCTGACAGAATTTTTTGTACCACTTGTATATACATACCACTACTATTCTATGTGTACCCTGTATTCTATTTGTATATAGTGTAACCCATTCTTGTTGACTTAAATAAAAAGAGAAAGTCAAATCATTTTTGTGTTTTTTCATCTTTTATTCAACAGAACGTCAGAACAACAACGTCATAACAATAACAATAAACAAGTGGCCTGCGCGCGCACGCAGTACATTTTTAAGTTAACCAGAGAAATGGAGCATGCACATTAAAACGAGAGGCCGTCCAGTCATAGACGAGGACATCACGGTCTTCGGCTTGACAATAATCATCAAACATATGTACAATGGTGGGCATAGAATGTCCTCTACTCCGGTGAGTGAGATAAAACACACAGCACTGTCCGCACACACTACTCAAGGGTCCTTGTAATCTTTGAGTATTCCAACGCCACTCTGTAGTAGAGACGTCCATGAATTTCACCAAATCGGCATGTAGGGGTGCAAGTCCGTAGGAATCAAAATATTCGCCTTGGCCTAGGGTGTCCACGTACACAGCTATCCAATGTTCACCGGGTCGACTCCTCGGGTCTGTATTCAGGATGTAGGCTGCTGGGATGGTAGAGTGGGTGGGAAACACATTGCGTGGAAACACACCTCGAAAGGGGATGTTCGGATCTCGCTGGAGTATGTCCATCAGCTGCTCTGTATCCATGATGATGACTCTTAGCTGGCGTAGTCACACAGCACGTTTCTTTGCTGATCCACGCTGATGACGTTATCAAACTCGGCGTAGCAAATCACGTTAATGGTGTTGGGTAGAGGGAGGGCGAAACGCAGTTCCAACCGTAGGTTTCCTTTCTTGAGCAAAGCCAGTTGATGATCGTGTTCCAAGGTGGGGGTGAGGTCAAAGGCGAACAATGTGTACCCATGGCTAAAGTTTTGTCGAGTGATGGTATTGCCTTCGTCCTGGTTGTTTTGTCTTGTGGCTGTAAACAGTAGTAGTTTTGGTTTTTTGGTTTTTAAAGTCCGGTTGAAATGGTCGGGCTGGAATTTGATGGCCGGCCACGTGCAGTGCCACAAAGTTGATGTTGAAATGTTCAAAGTTGAACGGATTCTCAGCCCAATTTCCATTGAACGGGGTGTTGGTCACACACGCCAGGGTAAGACGTTTAGGCAGATCCCCTAGAAATAAATTTTCACGGTTGGCCATCATCGTACCTGCTGGCACAGAGAACACCTTGGTCTGTACGCGTCGGATGGGGTACTGGGCTGGTTTTTTCGATAAGGCTTCCATGTGACTCAGCAACACGCCCTGTTGCAAATCTACCGTACGCACAAACAGGGCTGCATCTTCAATGATGATGTTGTAATTGATATCCCCGACCCCACTGGCCATTAAGGCGAACGCGGGTAAGGACCGGATCAACTTGATCTTGATGGATACACCGTTCATCATGTAGCGGTCTTGCAGGAACAGATCGGCGTGCAGTCGTCCCATCATATCGATGGACTTGCTTTTGGCTGCCATTCTTTTGCGGTCGATGAACCCAGTATTGGCACCGAGCAAGGTGTTCATGACTCCGGGTGTATCCCTGTAGTACAGCTCAGCTTGTAAGTGTGATGTTTTGGCATCACTGCCGTACGACAACAGCGTCTCCATGTAGGCTCGGTACGGGTACGTATTGGTGGACGTACTGATGAGTTTATCGTTCAGCCCTATATCCACCTGTTGGAACAAGGAGTGCAGCCAAAGATTCACCGGGCCTACTACTGCATCGTCCGCTATGGGCGTCCCGTCGTTGTTCGTTATTTTGGCTTTCACGTACAAGTAGGTGTGGGCTAAATCCAGGTAGGCCGTATCTTTGTTTTCAATGGTAAATTCCACGGGACCCATCCCCGTCAGGCTAGCCAGGGGTCGATGTTCTACCCAACGTCCTTCGGCTACACTGGTTTGGGTGGGTGGAATAGTCCACAAATCCAATTCACTGTTGGTAGACGGACACGACTCGGAGTGAATGAATGCCATTATGCGAAGATGTCTCTCCTACTACTTCTCTTCTTTTTCTTCTTCTGGGGCTTAGTCCTCCTCTGGGGTGTGCGTCGTCGGTGTGTTGGACGTTGAATGAATCTTGGCTGTGTCGGCCTTTGTCTTTTAAGGGCTTTGGCGATCAAGACGCCGCCGGCTTCTTTAGCCCGTCGTTTGAAGGCTTGTCGGGGTGCTGTGCCTCCCATCACATCACCCGCCACGCGCAATCCACTGCGTACCGCTTGTTTCCCCACCGCTTTCACACCCCGTGTCACCAAGGGTAAAAACGTTTTCACAATGCTGCCCAGTATGTTCCCCAATCCGTGACCTCGTTGCATGCGTGCACCGCTAAACATGGGCAAGCTTCCTCCCGTTTGTTTCTTGTAGTAGTCGGCATAGCTGGGCGTATGGCACTGGTAAGGCACGTACATTATACGAAGTGAGGAGAGCGGGCTTGTCGGAAAGCAAGTGTCAACACCACTTTTCCTCGTTCGAATGGGATCGGGCGTCCCGTGTCATCTCTTATATCCACCGTGATCG